>JAQGAO010007210.1:0-11517 GCA_034697705.1 Ommatoiulus sabulosus
TTGTTAGCCCGCTGGGTGGCGCCAGTGGTCGATAAGTAAATTTCTTAATTTAAAAGTCTCAATGTGCTCCCACCCATTGATGCGATCGCCCCGTTGTGCATTTTTAACTTAAGATTGGTTAAACATCTGCTGGGAAGACCATTCTGAGGGCTCATCGACATTCCAACTCAGGTATAGAGGAATTCGTAGTCTCCTTTCAGCCACATTTTTTTTAAAGGCACGCCTGTTATGAGACTAGGATTTCACTTATTTCAGCTGACGTTCATTCAGACAACATTAAAGTTTGCCTTCAGTGCGTTTGGATTCCCACATGATTTTCAAATCAGACTGAACTATAGATATTAAAGGCCGCGTTGATTAACGCAGCAAATATGAAAAACAAGAGGCTAAATTTAGAGAAATTATGCCAGCGGAATGATCTTCATCAATATTCAGACGAGATGATGAGAAATCAATGGGGAAAATGTTAAAAGCCATGTTTACGATGAACAGATGGCGCGCCTTCCCAGAATGTGGATCGCCGGATACGCATATCAATAGGAAGAAGTTGGTAGAAAAAAAACCAAGGCCTCAACTTTATTCATTATCCAGCTTTTCGTAAACACGCGAGCCTGTGGATATATTGTCAGTGTTTATCACAAAAGTAATTAAAAGCTCTAGTATTTTAATATGCGACCTTTATTGCTGGAGACGACAGATCGAGTGCCAGCTTCATTATCATTTTCCTCTTAAAAAAGAAATTAAATTTATTTCCGTGTATCCATGGCAGCCGCACGGATGCATGCATGGTTTTGTCATAGTTTACTTACCATCGTAGCTTTTAAGGAATCGATAAGCGGAATTAATAAGAAATCGTGTAATTACTTTCTTTCATTGTAATTACAGGGATATTCGACCACATTGCGTCATATATGCTATCTGGTAGTTAGGAAAACGGGAGAACATGTTTGCTGCATCTTTTTAAAACTTAATTTTAGCTACACTGTACATGAACTTCTCTACTCGATCGATTTCACACGCTTCCAAAAAAAATCCGAGCTCGGAGGAAAGCTGCCGGATAAGCGTAAAACTAATTGTCATAATTGAAGTATTCAAAATTATATTCTTTTCTGGCTTACAGTAGATAGTTGATTTGTGAACACATTGGTGTAATAGTGCAACGAAACGTTATACATGTTTAGTAGAATGAGGGGCTATACTAATCATTTTAAGTCATTTTTTAAAGATTTTGAACAAAGCCCATATCCCAAAGCTCTATATCCATAATGGTAAAAAATATAATACGAGGTATCTTTTTACCAAAGGGTTAAAACTTCTGGATTGATTTTCCCTCCTGGAGTAGGACTGGTCTTGATTGTCCTATTTTCTTATAACATTTTAAAATTCGCCCAATGAAAATACCAGGATATTTTTGTCTTTTTCGAACCAATATACGTGTTTTTCGTATATGAGTAAGTGCTATTTTTAAACACAAACTCCTGAAGGCAAATTAAAAGATTCTAAGCCTGGCATTTTAATTTATATTTTCGAATAATTGAGTTGAAAAATAAAGACGAAAACGACAGGATTGTAATAACTGACGTAGTTTTACGTTATCTAACAATTAGGGTGCGATGACTTAGAATGTCGATTTTTTTTGTTTTTATATATTCTAGTACAATTTATATGCTCGCCAATAGGTCAAACTCCCAAGCACGTCTAGAAAGATTTGGGCCTTTGTTTTCACAAATTGACATTTTTCGCTTAGAAGGAGGCACACAGCAAGGAAACTGAAACTTGGTTTCCGACACTGGAAACTCAGGGAACGTAAATGGAAACCCCCAATTCGGAAAGCTGGTTAATGCCACGGTTCGGAAATTTGCATTCCAGTTTCGGAAACCAACCTTTAGAATTACCATATTACCTGAAACAAAACGTTTCATCTACTGCATTACAAAAGATTCTTGAATTCGATTCGAAAAAGTAAAGCATGATTTTATATTTTTATGTTTAATTGCAAACTATTTATAATTGGGCGGGTGCCATGTCATGGCCATTGTAGAACAAAAATCGATATTGCATTGCATTGAACGCTCTTTTGATTTTTTTTAAAAAATTCTGCCCGTATGTCATTTTTTGCAGATCATCGTATTATTATTTTTACCAATCCATAATTTACAAATGAAAAAATATTGATTTGTAAATAATGAACAAATCGGAAAACTCCACACTATATTGTAAGAGTTTTAAAATATTATCTCGTTATAGATAAGGTGTTTTAATATATCCATTCTTATTTATTCATTCCAATGACTCGAACTATTATAGGAAAATTAGCCTCAGACAATCTGGCGTTGCTAGGTGATAAAAATTCAAGATTTATTAAAGTGTATTGATTTTTTTGTATCTTAATGAATAACAATGTGCTTCTTTGTTGCAAAACCAGCACACCATATACACTCGATCTACATGAACATGTATTTGGTGTTAATCAACAAAGTATTTGAAAGGTGTAGTCAGTCGCGCCGAATATAATGTATAACACTGGTGCTTGTTCCGGATTCACGAAGTTTTAGTCAAATATGAACGTGTTTATCCCATTTACCGACGGGACATGTGACCTACATAGGGGGGCCTACTGTATGTACAATTTATGGAAGAGGAAATTGTCTACAGTTATAAACGACATAATACATGTTTAAAAACTGTGGAGTGAATGTCGTTACCATACATCTTCAAAGTTTGCCATAAACAAGCTCAAGGCTCGTCCTTTGTGAAATTAGAATTAGCTGCAATTTCAAAATTGTAGACTATGCAAGCATAGAAAAGAAGCAACACTCACATTATTTAGCTTGATTTATTTTAAAACACTCCGAGATAATTTGGTTTTCTGTGAATGAGTGAAGCGACGGAATAAATTGTGCAGTGCTCATTGCTGTACGAATTTTACGATTTTACATGCATATCTTCGCATAAGTAATTGTCACGCAACAATAGTCTTATTCAGCAAATTCTAGCGCTATCATACAGTATACAGTATACATGTATATTCATTATACCGTTTCTACTTCATTTTGTTCATTCGTTGGCCATATGAAGGTACTTTGCAGAACATCTCTAGGCAAACCCTTAATAAGAACTGTTGTTCCTTAGAGCTATACGTGTAGTTAAGCAATGAAATAATTTACATTCACAGATGATCTTGTGAAATCTCCCCGTTATTACTACATGCTGAAATGGAAAATTTTATGTACACATGTACTGTATGTAATTTCAGGTGACCTTCGATAAAAATTATCAGCTGATGAATCCAGATCTAGAGAAAATGTTTGAACGCCAAATAATGCACAGTGGGGATTGTAATAATAATTTTTACAATTTAACGAGTATCAATAAAAATATCGTATTAAAGCCTGAGACATCCTTTTTTATATGTACAGTACATTTTTGTTTGCTTACAGCACGAGCGCACTTAAAATTATAGGAGTAGCCCATGTAATACAATGGCTTAGCCAAAAATACACGTGGTTCATGGACTACATGTACTTTGAGGGGTACTCAAACAGAAGCATTGCCAAACCCACTTTGGTAGCCGTGATTTAAATTGAGCCACGTGTGAAAATTCGACAGGCTACATGTAATTGTTTTAAAAGATTCACTCAGTTATCGCAGTTTTTATAGCAATTAATGCATTACTTTTGCACAAGTGGCTTCAAAGCTGCATGCCAACATGCGAGTCGTAAAGATTCTATTTGAACTCTGAATGCCACTATAATATTGCGTTTCATATATAGTTAATCGTGAAAACATGAGTTAAACAGCAAAGACAGATTAGCATTTTGTGACCCAGATTGCCACAGTAGGAGATTGCCCTCGATTTACAGTATTATTTGCGTTCTTGAATAACCTCTGAACTTGCTCTGATTAATATTTACATTCTCACATTTGCATAGTTTTAAAGACAAGTTTTGCTTGTATAGGACATAAGTCCTATTATTAAATTCTTGCTGAATGATTTACATTTAGTTTCACGTTATGTTTTCATTACGTTATTTAATGATTTGTCTTTATTGTAAACACATTCTACAAGTACAGTACAGTATAGTATACAAGTATCTCAATGATTTCTCAGTGCCGTGCATGCATGGTATAACGTGACTTCTCTAAGTTTCGTAATACCGGTTCTTACATGCTATACATGTAACATGATGCACATATACAGTAAAGTCCTCTTTGATAAATAATGTGAACGTTTTTCTAATATTCTTCTAAAATGCCAAATTTTTGGCTAAGTTGCGGCTACTGTTCTTCATAAGTTTGCGCGTGCTACAAGTCATCATCAGCATTGTGAGCCAAATGTTCTTTCTTCCGGAAAACTCTACGACGAACGGACGAAGGAATATTGGTGAGAATTTGCCGTATTTATTGGGAATTTCAAACCAATGTAATAGCAGAGAGCTTGTGCACACCATGTTTTGTATACAAATACGTTTTAGCTTTTATAATTAAATATATTTATGGGGCTGTTGAGTTGTCGTGTAAGATGGGAATAAACTACGCAGTAAATCACTAAACCTGAAGCCAAAGGGCCTTCTCTTTCATAACTGATGGATCCGGTTAGTCGGATCTCAAAGTACGTTGGTGAAGATCCGAATGATGCAGTTTGCAGGAGGTAGTGCGCATGCGTCTCAGTAGTAGTTTCCGATCGTAAATGGAGCGCTTTTGAATCTGTAAAGCAATATCCGAATTGCAGGTTTAAAATCCCTTAAGGCTGAAATACATCACCGTAATGGCAGCACTGCGTTTCTGTCATGTGACGTTCCCGACAAATGTAGGTCAGTTTGTGTTATACATGTACTGTATATGCGTGATGAGATTCGCGTTATGCGTATACGTATATAGACAGACACACACATAAACACGCATCTATATTTGTCGGAAACATCTTGTGACAGAGTCGCACGCAGCGCTGCTATTACGATGATGTATTTCGGCCTTTATTGCAATGTGACCGTTTCTACTCTGTTGCGTTTTCCATTCGATTACCATTGAATGTGTTGGAGGCACGCCGTATTTGTAGTGCTCTTCTATAAATATTTATTCGTAGATTCCCAAACTTTTTTTTTTTAAAAAATTGTGCATTGTTTATTTTAATTTACCAGCAGTGATCGATCGGTGACACTGTATGCCAATTACCAATTGGTACCCGCAGCCAGACGGCGCTGCGATTACTGATTGGGAACCTCGCACGATCTCGCTGTTGTATTTCGTCGCACTTATATAGCGGAAATTCAACTCCAGGGTATAGTGAAAAGCTGGGGATTTTTCATTTAGGCTGAAATATCGGCTGCATCGCATAAATCAATCGATGTAATTTCAGTTTTGGGGAATCCGAAACTAAATGATAGTAGTACATGTCCTCGGGACTCTTTTCTTCCGCCTATTTTCTCCATGCATGCTGATGGTGATGCATAAAAATGTCGGACCTGCCTTTAGGTTATTATAGCGTGATAAACCCGATACCCATCTCCTCGCACTTCATATCTTTCTCTATGAAGATTCTTTATCTAGACAACAGTCGATATCTGTCGTATGCGCGTCGCTGTCGTATATCGGGCGAACAGACTCTAAAACCCGTCTCGTATTATCTTCTGGAAGGAGGACCCACTGGTTATTTCAATCTCATCCGAGGCGCGCGACGCATAAAACTGGGTGACAAAATGCTTTTAGGAGGGGACAAAAAAAAAAGGGATGAAATGTGGGGAGCAAAAATCGCGGCTCAGAGTGCTGGCGAATAGGACTTTGCAGAGGCGCGTCTGCACCGCCATTGATTTTGCCTTAAAAATAACTGTCATCTTCAGCGAAGGAACAAATGCACTTATTGATACGTATGACTGCTGGCGCACTTTCCGAGCTTTTGATCCCCCGTTGGATCATTTCACGAGAAGCGGAAATGTCAAACTTAGGGAAAATCGGGTTTCCGTTGCGACGGAGGTTTTTCCCCTCCCCCCTCCCTGGGAGTGCGCCACACGGACATCTTCCTCCCAAACACTTGAGCCGGCTTGCGTCGGTGCGTCACATTCTCGTTGTCAGCTTGTCATGCCCGCTTCGCGTGACATCTTTTCATCGGTGTGGCGTGTTCAGCCAGTGCACGGTCATCGGGGTGCTCCATAAAATACGCTATAGCCCAAATTGCGAAAAACGGACTTCTTGACAGCTATACGTTATTCAAAACTTGCAATAATTGACAACGCATGTCGGTAAGCGGCGAAGTCATGGTTTGTCGGATGCTTGAAGGTAAATCTGGACTTCAAGAGTGTGTCATTTCTGGGTTATCATTTTAGCGGATCTTCGTTGTCGGACTTCTCAAACTTGGCACCTGACGGCATCCAAAAGTTCATTTTTGAGCGAGACAAGGTAGCCGCATAGGAACGGTGGAGTTTTTGAGACAGATATTCTGAATCAAAATTAAATTTGTTCGTGTGTCATCATCTGCAGTCTTGTGTATTGAAATCTACGTTGAATTGACAAGATCAAATCAAGGGGTGACCAGTTTCCCATTGTTAAAGCCAAATGTTATAGCGCGACATAAAACATTCTGAACGGATGTTTTCTGAAAGTTTCAGCCTGCGATTTTAAATCGTAAAGAACATCAGCGTAATATATACGCAAGATTTAGGGCCTACTTCATTTTTCAATGGACAAGGGATTAGGAGGGGCAAGTGTCATCGTCTTTCTGACGTGTTTTATGGAAGGCTCTTGCGGCCCATCCCATTACCGCAGCTGAAAGATAGGATAAAAACCAAGTGCACGTACTTCTTTTTTGTTGAAAGCGCGCATCAGAAATCGAGCATGAGATTTAGTTGTGCTCAATAAACATGGTGAAAGCGGACTGGAGAAAAAGAGAACAAAAAGCGCTATGTAGCATGAAGTGCAATGGAGAGCATTAAGCTCGCTGGAGTATATAAAAACGTCCAAAATGCATAAAATAGACCTTGTTCAGTCAGCATGCGGAGAAATATACACGACGGAGACCAAACCACTTAGTGGCTTGACAGCCAATCATGGTGGCCATTAAGACTAGCAAAAAGACGACAGAACTGGGGCACACTGGCTTAGGCCGGGCGTCAGAAAACCTTCCTCCCTGAAGAGCTATATATTATATAAATAGATATTTGGGTATATCGCCGAATATGTCTTCGGCGATAGAAGTAATTTAAGGGTGATCTCTCGAGACAACTTGAAGGATGATGAGCTGGCAGCTCCCTCTGTTGACATTGATTTTGCGATGCATTGATGGGCAGGTTGTACCGGCATTCGAGCGCGAAGCTGTGAACGTTAAATTTCTCAGTAGAAGCAGTTGACATATCGCTTAATTCGTTTAAAGAAATACTTGCACGGAAATGCATGTATAATTTGATACTGTATATGTATCAGTCCTATATTGTTGTGCGGAAGTTTGAATAAAACCTTTAGGATTAGCTGAATGGGCCCGCTGTTGCAGTTCAGTTGTGGTGCCAAACACGGAGCGTTTTTGCTCCAATTAGATGCTGTTTTTAGTAGGCGCGTAAGTTAATCTTTCCATGTAAAATTATGGAAAAGGACAACATTTGAAACACGTTCACAGATGGCAGCAAAGAGGAAATATAAAAGCCATTTTATATTTGATAATATGTATTTACACACCTGAATTTACCTGTCGGATTCGTGTTTGGCAATTGATGAGTCGCAAATGGTTGAATATACATGTAGGCCTACTTACATGTAATAGGCGTGAGTTATTTAAATCACACGAAGGGCTGTTCTAAAACGAAGATTGATAGACTTGTACATACAATACAGTATAATTCCATACTTGCGGTTGAAGGAGATGCCAATTAGCACGCCAAAACTATTTCACCAAGCATACGTCATCGTGGTATATAACACAAACATGTTTCAGACAATGAAAATTTCACATTATGTAAATATGAATTGAGGACAAATTATTGTTAGTTTTGAGACATTATTAATGCCCCCGACTAACTTGTTCCATTCATGCTTATTCCAAATACACAATTATCATAATTGTATGGATTCAAATGTCTAGGCTTATCATGATGTAGCAAATTCATTTTGTTGCGCTTGCTAGCAAATACATGTATATCATCGTAATATACGCTCGTACATGTACATGTAGGCCTACATTGTAACAATCCTTTAATTTATCCATCATCCTGAATTGCAATTGACTCGATCGTTTCCACCGTCCATATTAAAACGCATTGCATATCGCTATTTTCGACCACCATTCCATACTAATGGATGTATGGTTGAATTAGGTGGATTTACCATAGATGGCACGTGCCACGCTAAATGATGCGGTGATGCTCACTGATGCCACGTTTCAGAGCGTGAGTTAGTTAATGTCGAGTGAAATTCCCCGAAACGCTTGTGACAACTTTGAGCTAATGCCAACAGTGAAATTTTATCCAAATCCGCCAATTTTCATCCATGCATTAAATGAAAAACACAATGCTATCACTCGTGGCACCCTCGTTTCATTTTGGAATAAAAGCTTTCTGCGAGCTCCCTGGTATCCTAGGAAACCGGCGCAATCGACACCCAAGCGTTCGCGCTGAAATGAAATTATACACCAATCGTGCTATGATTGGCGCTGATATCGGCTATCAATATTTGTCGAAACGTCATCTGGTCCATGGTTCGAGCTTCTCCCATTTATCAAGTCAACGTAAAAAGCGGAGCAATAGGAGTTCTGTTTGTATTTATGAAATTGCCCACCCCCTATTTCCGTCCCCCTCATCTCTATAAATCAGTCATTGTGCGCCTAGTTGATCACGAGTGAGTCAAACAATGCATATTCAAAACGCTCCTGTCTCTTTGATGGCCCTGAGTGAGTGATTACTTTCAGGGCATACTCGAACGACTCCTCCGACTTATTGTTACGTGAACGCTTTCAGCCCGTGACAGTGAATGATGTCCACGCTTTTAAAAATGGTGCAACGTGTTGGACTCCTCCCGGTTAGGACCCATTTGCCTAATTTACTTTTAAGAAGAACGTTATTCTTTCCCTTGGCGAATGGATTTTTTGAGGACAATAAGGGCCCCCTCTTAGTTAAACAAATGTGGCGATTGTGTTTTTGAGATCAACTCGCTCGTGTTGCGCGTGCACAAAATGGCGACCCCTTCATTATGGCCGAATTAATTTTACCATTTGCCACGCTCCATTTGTTCGGGAAAACCAGGAATCGAATCGCCTATCGTACGCAGTGGTTTAAAAGGCTCGTTGGATTCTCATTTAAGAAACAGCCGTAGTTGGTGCAAAACGGCGTCGAGCTTTGGCATTTCAAAAAATCTAAGGGGCCATTCAAAAAGGACGTCCTCATTAAGGGGTTAGGAAGATAGGTTGAGTCACTCGGACGTCCACTTGATAAAAAAAAAATACCCAATAAAATCAGTTCCCTAAGTAAAAGGGAAATTGAGCGCAGTAGGGGGGTGTCCAATTTTGGGAAATTTTGACGACGTCCTTTTTGAATGGCCCCTTACTGATCAGATATGCCGTAATACATGTAGATGAAAGATGCTATAGTATTATATAGCATCTTTCGTATGCATGTCGCGGATAACAGAATCGCAAGAACGTATTTGACTAATTTGCACGTAGTAGCCATATCTTGATCATGTGGCTAATGGGTAAGAGCACGCTGACACTTATTTCATTAACTTAAAAACCAGTATCGCCTAGTGGTATGAGTCTGCAATACCACTACGCGACACTGGTTCAAAATAAGTAAAAAAATCACATGAATAAATGCCAACGTGCTCTCACCCTATGTCACAGTATACGCAATATAAGTAGGTTCACTCGCCGCTTTTTTCATGGCAAAAACTGCAGCGCCACTATGTTGGTAAGCGGATATCACTACGATGAAGCCACACCCACCTACGATTTGTTTACAAGCGCAGGGCGTGGCTGAGGGGGAGTTTATATCCGCGCGCCAACAGGGCGGCGCTGCAGTGTTTTTGCCATGAAAACATGAAAGTGCCGACACGAAGGGAGCATACTTACGTTACGTATACTGTGCTTATGTTCCATATGTTTTCCCAATCGGGATTATTAGTTCAGTTCTGAAAAATGTGAGAACATTTGCAGGTTTCTCGAAATTTTCGCTGAAGTGTTTATTATTCGTGCACTCCTATCAAAATCGACAGGTTGTTCATATCCGAGCTCGTATGGTCAGTTTAAAGTTGCACGTGAATGATCAGATCCAGCATTGGATGAAATATGGACCATCATTTTTTTGTCCTCCACACCTGATCACGTTGTTGATTCATGTTACCAGTGTGACGTAAGCGCGCAGCATGTAACTGCGTAAAATAAGATCCTGCAGGTTGATGGTGTTTTTCGTTCGAGTGGGTATTGAGAGTGAAGTTGCGCTACGACGAAGTGGGGCGGGCTCAAAGCCTGGCCAAAAATACGTTGGTCATAAATTGTGATTCTGTCCGAATGAGAAAGCCGTAAGATCCAGCGCCATTACGGTCACCAAAAGTAATATGTTTGGCGTTAAGAGGGCTATCGCGTAGCTGTTAAGACTCCTGTATCCGCAATTCCACCGGTGCCGTTCCACCAGGATGGAATAACTTCCTCTCATAAGGTCGTTACCGTCAGCGAGCTTATCACCGAGAAGTTGGCTTTTGTCAGAACCGGTGGAATGGCGACGGAGGAAAAATTAATAGCCGCGAATGCAATCCTCCTTCCAGCTCAATAATGGCCAGTAAATTATTACCCTAATTTTCCATCGTCATCTTTTATGTAGATTGGAGGATGGATAAGGGCCTACCGAGGGACTTTTGTAAGCGCACAATGAACACTGTTGGCTCGAAGAATGTCGAGGAATAACAATAAAATAACGCACGGAGACTCGTAACCGGAAGTCGAAGACTCGGCCCATTTTGCTACCGTATTTTTT
Source organism: Ommatoiulus sabulosus (assembly GCA_034697705.1). NCBI lineage: Eukaryota > Metazoa > Arthropoda > Diplopoda > Julida > Julidae > Ommatoiulus > Ommatoiulus sabulosus. Next base: position 10,950 of record JAQGAO010007210.1, read on the forward strand.
CTGCGCAAACTGAAACTACCTGATAAATTTCAATTTAACAGCTTAAAAAACTCGTACAATAATGTACCTTAAAGCTACCTTTGGGAATAGTCGGGGAAACCTTTTACGAATTGAACAGATTAGTTTTAATTATTGAAAATAACACTTGGTCAGATTGTTAGCGGTTGTGTATATAAAATATTTCCCCGTCTTGAAATGTTCCTTCCTATACATTCTAAAAGATAATAGTTTCAGGATATCGTTTACGCGGAGTGACGTTGCAATAACGTAGAGGAGTTTAACGTAACGTAGTCCCGTTATTCCAGCCGTATAGCGGGGCTCGCTATGCAATACGTTATCGGGTTTTCGAACACGCGGCAGCAAGTTGTATTGAAACTACGCTGATCAGCCGTTTCGTCTTCTGGGGATTAAACCAATCGGGAAATGAATTCAACGGCACAAGGTATCGATTATACTCAATTGGAAAACAGTATCGTCCAGTATTTTTAATGTTCCCTGGTTGAAGGATCAGTATAATTTTTTTATACTGATAATTGGGACATACTGATATCAGTAACATACTGACATC
>JAQGAO010007211.1:0-11517 GCA_034697705.1 Ommatoiulus sabulosus
TTGTTGAAACATTCTGTGCCAACATTAATTCCATGTAAACCATTCTGTGCCAACGTTAATTCCATGTAACTTTTTAAAAGTGACCGTTGGACCCTAGGTTCTATGGTGAAAAATGTTTACCTTAGTTCACTCTAAACCCAGTTTGAGTTTGTACCATGAGTTCAAAAACACTTTTTTTTAGATATTACGTTGATTAAGTAGTTCTAGGCAATTACTAACATTATTATCTTCAATTAATTGATCGGGCCATAAGCCCACTGGATGCATTTGTAATAAATGGTGTTTATCCTGCCATGGTTAACCCTATACGTTGTATCAAGAGATTTTATAATGGTTTGATTTATACCATATCTGGGTTGAATTATGAAATTCTTAAACTTTTGCTAAGGACAATGCATTTTTGGCACGTTATAATCTTTGAATTAAATTACTAATTTTTAACTGAAATTTGCAATTTTAATAAAAACTTGATAATACTTTTACATCAAACGTTTTGCTCCCACGGTTGTGCAGTATACCATGAATTTATATTGGATGGCATTTTGCAAGGAATTTCTACGGCCAATTTTGCTTGTCAGAAAGAGAAGTATCTAACCTCGAAAGTTCCCATCATAGGGCTAAACCATTTTTCTTCCATTCTTTCTTTTGCTCACCCTTTTTTAAGGTTAATGTACGAACTGAGAGTTCAACTGACTTGGGCAACGTTGGTGAATGTTATGGGTCAATCGAATCACTAACAACAGTAACGGTTTGTAACAGGTCATTTTACTGTTAATGATAGGTGGGTGAATAATGCGCGTGTTTTTTTAAACATCTTTACCTTGTGCTTGGTCAGGTGTCAGCCGATGAAAAACCTACTTTCAATACTAAAGGTGAAGATTCACAACCTCACGTTCACGTGGTTACGGGAAGTCGCCATCAACATGACCCGCAACTTTCGAAAGCTGGATATCCAAGTGTTAATAAAGTGATGTCTTATTCCATTTGATTACAAATCAAAGTCATAATTTTAAACATTTGCGCAGACCTTGCGCTAATATTAATGCACGAAGGATCAAAAACTTGTTAATTTTGAGCTTAGGGGAATAGGGGTCATCCATAAAGGACGTCCTTTATGTAACCCCATCCCCCACAACATGTCCCGTAAAATTTTCAGGGTGGCCACAGGTCAGTGAAGTCAGGGATAAGTCAGGGGAAAAAATAGTGGTCAGGAAGTCATGGAAATATCAGGGAAGTTTTCCCGAATAAAAGAAAAATGCTATCCCTGCACTCAGTCTGATAGCAGCTCCATCCCCAATCCTCTTCAATCCACCATAGAATTCCCCAGCTAGACTCGTAACAAAATCTAGTGTTTGCCAAGCTTCTCATTGCAATTGTTATTTTATTTTTCATTATGACAAAAAAATTGATATGAATTAACGAGTAAATTTTGGTCAGGGAATTTTGGATTTTAGTCAGGGAAAAGTCAGGGAAATTGAAAATGAAATTTTGTTGACACCCTGATTTTGAAAACAGCTTTTTGATTACATAAGCAATTTTTAATGTTGTTTATAAATTTTTTCATTGGAAATATTACCATTAGTGAACCACAGACCTACAGAATATCACAGCATTAATTTAAACTGTTGAAATAAAATTAAGGTGAACCCCAGATAACTGTAATTAAAACATGGTTGCTTTCGTCGGAGGTTTGGTTGCCTTAATACCTGCAGCACAAGTTGACATCCAGACGTCCACTTTCCTTGAATCCCTCCATACCCCCTCCCTCCCTCCAGACGTCTTTTATGGATGGCCCCTTAACTCAATTTCCCTCATCTATAATGTGTTGCAAAACGAAATTCTGTTATGTTGGTTGGTTGGCCAATTTTCTCATAGACAACCGTATTTCATCGATTCTAATGCTAGCCTTACATGTAAATTTAGTCTTTGTTTGTTGATTTTACACGATGACTTATTTATGCTACACCGGGGTCACTTATCTTGGGAATTTTGCCTACGATGGGGGGGGGACTTCCACCCCCACGAAGGCTATTTAACGTGCATAGATCAAACGGCATCTAAACGGGAACTCGGTTTAAACTCATCCGAATTAGTGCGTCGGTTTTTTGCTCATGTGATTTCATGATGCCAAAAGTGCTATCCAGTAAGTTGCTGTATGAGTACCCCTAATCACTGTTCGTTTTAATGTGGCTTTGTTGTGCGATCTTTTTGCACGGCATGCAGCGCCGCCCTAGTTGTTTATTTTTTGATGTACCGGGTGGGCCAATAAAAAGTAAGCCAACTTTATAAAAATCATAAAATGTTTATTGGTTAATTGAATTTAATGAAAATTTGTACATGTGTACTTTAATAGGATACAAAAAATGCCCTATTTCAATTTGTGTTCAAAGTTAGCACCTTTCGCGGAAACACAAACCCTAAGGCGCCTGAGCCATTGAGCGATTGCCTCGTCGATTGTTGTTTGATTAATTTTATTCCAAGCGTTCAAGACAAGTTTGAATGATTACGTCATTAAAAAAGATCGTGAACGAGGGCAATTCGAAAGTAAATAGAACAACACTAGTTGTACAAATTTTCATTAAATTCCATCAACAAATTACCATTTTATGATTTTTATAAAGTTGGCTTACTTCTTATTGGCCCACCCTGTACAGTAGAAGCATGTGATGCACGTATTTCGCTGTAATACACGTGTATTTTCCGTATAATACACTTGGTTTACCAAGAAATACATTTATATGGTATGGTTAATTGCGGCACCATAGCCTTCTCAATAAATTGTGATTAAATTTACTAATACATGCACTTAAAAGCAGGTTAAAGATATAAAGAGCCTGCACTTGACTTATGAATCACCCTGTATATAATTAATATATAACAGACGTATATTTATTATGCACAGGGTAGAATAACTCTCTCCACCTGTTTGGGATGCGAGGGGGAATTTGGTTCTGTATATTCTAAGGCTCACCCGTAGTTTCAGAAATGAAAAAATGTCCATTTTGAATCGATAAAATACAATACTTCTGTACAAACATGGCGACATTTTGTTTTGCAAATGCACATCTAAATCCAGGTTTGCATCGATTATCCCATCGAACTTGTACTTTTGGGGTTATGTGATGGTATATCCGGTGTATATTTGATGTCAAACTATCGATTTAAGTCCGTCATTGCTTTTTAAAAGAATTGAAGGCCTATTAATGGGGAGCCTTAGTTATTTATCTACTTAAGGTCTGCGGTGTTATTGTGGCTTAACAAGAGTTTAGGATCCATTTTTGCCTAGGAAGAAGCAAGGTCCCAAGCAGATGAAAGGGCAAAGGCAAATCAAGCAATCGGCTGGGTTAGTTGCTACACCAAATCTGATATCCAGAGCAAGATCATTCCAGATTTTGATAACAAGGTTTGACTCAGTCAGGAATAATTTTAATACCATTCGCAGAATAAAATCCATGCCAGATTGTCATTTCTACTTTTCCTAAACTGATGGCGACTTCGGATTGCTGGATGCCAAGGGATTTCCATGATTGATTTTGACATATTACATTATTAATTTTAAAGCTGATACTTTTTGAAAATTACCTTCTGGACCTCTTCATTATGCAGGCAATAACTCAGTTATGGCATTGGTATTTGAGTCAAAGCTTCCAATTTAATCAAACGTGTTTTAAATGCAAACATTCGTTTTACTCGACACTTTTTCACTATGGTGACTACCAAAATTTTAATACCCAACGTTTCAGCTAGAAATTAAGCCTTCATCAGAATGTTCGAAAAAAATAGCCAGGGACGAGAAACTGTTGCACAATTGATTATGGTATCATAAATGGCCGATGGAAAAGATAAAATACAATACAAAATTGATGAAAACAATTCATTTTAAGCAAAAAATTACGACTTTCTGCCACCTTCATGTATAGCAGGCTACAGTGTGGCTTAATTTGTTCCTCCACTATCATTACGTACTACATGTACAAGAAAGTGCCGTCGGCCGTTTATGATATCATAATCATTTGTGCATTAGTTTCTTATTCCTAGCTGTTTATTCGAAGGCTGTCTAGCCGAAACGTTGAGTATTAAAATGACGATAGTGAAAGCAGAAAGTGTCATGAACGTTGTAATTGTATCCTTCGGGTGCGTTCACATTGAACTTGTTTTCCGGTTTTCCGAACTTGTTTTGCGACTGGTCTACACTATAACGCCAACAAGCGGGATAAGAATGTGGCATGCATTTTAAATGAGGGCACACACGAAGAAAGCCTAGCCGAGCCAGGCTGAGCTTGCAAGTTACAAGAATGTTTTCAGCATTCTTTAATAAAGCATCTTAGCATCAAGTGGTCGGAGAATTTAATTAAGTAACAAACTGGATGCGACCAAGAACGTTATGTAGGTAACAAAGTTAACAAACGACGTTTCGCCACCCATGTGGCTTTTTTCTAGTTTGTTGACTGCTAAAGTTAAAAAGAACACAATATTACAACCAACGGATCACTATTGGTCAAAAGTGTAGCCATGCACGATATGAATGCTAGAAAGCGCGCGTTTTTTACTGGGCCTGCTGCTATTGAATTCCTTTCTCGGAGCCATTGATGGAAACGTCAAAAACATTTCACACATTTTCTTACAGACAAAATCCTGCCTTAAATCAAACTCGCCGCGATGATTATCCGCTCAATTTTATCGTATTTATCGTAACTTCGAACACTGCACTTCCATATGCAGCCTATGTACCGTAAAAACGTGTCCTGCGCTAAAAATGAGATGCTAAATATTAATGCGCATGTGCAAGAATTTTTTCGCGGAATGTTTCACCTTGTACAACGCATACAATGGCGCTACCAAGCACACTGAACATGACGCTGTTATCAGCCTATTGTGAACACGAAAGCTGGGAAAAGAGGCAGCTGGAAACAAGCAGGTGAGGACCTGAAACAAGCGACCGGAAAACAAGTTCAATGTGAACGCACCCTATCACTTAAATAATGGCAAATATTTATTTTACTCCCCTGTAAGATGCAGAATCCGAGCTCGTGCAAAGCAGTTCCTGGTGATGCACATTAAAATCACCCTTACATGTAGTCACTACATGTACCAAAAATATATCGACATTGAATATTTTATAAGATCCACGCTTAGTATTCGTAAATGTCTTTCAAAAATGTTAAACTGTTGTCTATACCACCCTGTTCTAAAACCTTTTTTTTTAACTTAGGAAGAAAGAGCACCTAGAAGTCGTTCCCCTCCAGCAAGTAGTGGTAACAGTAGGCCTATAGTTAAAAAACGCTCAAGCTGGAGTAGTTGCCAAACAAACGTTGGCAGCAAAACCAGTGTAGAACTCCTCGTCCAAGTATCCCAGGTTTGGCATCTCACCTCTATCCCTAATGCATAATTATGTAATTGGGCATTCCCATATGGAAAAAATAAACATATTTGTTACATATGGAACATATACTGAAATTGGCCCAATTCATATATTTCATATATCTGCATATATTTTCCATATATTGCACATATATTATATTTTCGACCAATATATGGATAATTATTATTCCATTCCGGAAATTATGGTTTCCGGATAGCTCATGGAGAACTCTGACTTATCTGCAAAATCCGCAGACCTAGCACATGGGTGACCTTGAACGTGACATTCAAGGTCGCAGGGAATATGGTTTCCGGATAGCTCATGGAGAACTCTTAAAGTTACTTGAAAGAAATATCTTCGTATCTGTTGCCATTTTAAAAATATAATTTTTTTTCTTTGGTGCTTGACTTTAGGAATCACCCTGTATATAGATGTTCAATTATTTAAAACAGTTATGACGGTATAGTATATGACTTTTTTAGACTGGATTAATCAATAGCGTTTTTCATGAAGGTCTAACCATGTGTAATATAAGATGAACCTCTAAAAACTACAGTACTTACGGTAGATATAGGCCTACTCAATTTTGTTTTCAAGGACGAAGTAACGGAACTTAAGGTGGTACATGTATTTGACGAGGTTCCGTCTGAAAGGGTTAATTTTATCGTCTGTCGTCTGCTGACGTTAGTGATATCCTCTGTCGTCACCGCAGTATTGTCAATATGGTTTGTTGCAGCGTGTACGCTCAGGGTTTGCAAAATTAGTTTGTGTAAATTTTTATAATTTATCGTTCATATTGAAAGTTTAGGGTTTGGTGATAGTGTGTATACTATAGGCTTTTGAAAACGTATATTCGATTTGGTAAAAATGTCTTTCTATCGATGAATTCGTTGGTGTAAAAATCGACGGCGGCAACTCTCTCATGACAAACAAACTTTTTACGATCTGTGACATCACGGGAACCCATAAAATCTTTGAAAACTCCATATCTTTTGGAAATTATATTACATCTTCTTGGGTATCGCTTCGAGAGTTTTTTATGGGGGACTTTTAGTAGTTCAATCTCGTTTAATGCGTTTTGCCTAACGAGGGCGACAAATCACGCTATGACCAGTTTGGAAGGTTGGCGTTTCGCTAATGCGCATCGTTTTCTGATATATACGCTCTGACAAGAATTAGTCCGCATATTAATGAGCGCTAAACGAGCGTCGACGCGCTAACGAGGTGCGCGTGCGCATTGGACTCTGCGCTAATCGCGCGTGGCTTAACGAGCGCATTCTCAGCCGTTTCTTTTATTTGATTTTGCCCTCGCGAGACGCGCGATTCAATTTCGCAAATCGCTGTTTTTACCGAAGATGATGTTTACTGAGGGGCGCGCGAGACGTTCGTGCCCAATCCCCCAACGTCTTTGTTGAGGGAAAGAAAGAGGGCGTTCCGTTCCTGCGGCGAGAAACCCCGAGATCTCGCAGATTCTATATAGACGCCCGATCCGGCAATCTCTTCGAAGCAGACAGCCTTCCTTCCAACGCCAACGACTGGGGAAAGTTTCAAAGACGTTTTCCCTCTTTTTGCACTTCTTCTACTTCTCGTTCCCTAGCGATAAGAACCTAATCTTTTTATCCAATCTGACGATATTAAAGCTCTTGTCGGCTTCATCAACGTGAATTATAGGTGTGGCAACGAAACCGACTGCAGAACTTACAGCAGATTGGATCGGATGGGCTGCGGGCGTGACGCGCTATTTCTGGAAATCTCAGACGCAAACCGCAAAATCGCGAAGTGTATTTTACCTCAAACGAGCCGTTACCAAAAAAGCAGCGCTCGGTTTCCTGTAAAATTAGCTAAAATTCTAATAAAAGCGCCGAGAGACTTGTGGGGAACAAGTGGGATGCGGTGTTCTCGATGTGGCGCTCTTTGCGATGGACGTGTATACATGTATGGGACATGTGGACGGTGTTGTCCTGGAAATAATGCCATTAAAGATGGCTTTCATCTTTAATGAAAGCCATGGGGGATTAAGGTGGGAGCATTCGCGAGACACCCCTTGCTTGATTTGAACGGCAAATCTGACAACACTGCCGTCTGTCTGAAAATGGGCCATCCATAAATCACGTATACAATGTGCATTCGACGTAATTCGGGAGGGGAAATCGTCCATTCTGACATGAAATATGAGAGAGAGGGTTGCTCGTAAAAAGCCCTAGCTTTTTTTAGTTATTACTCACACCTTGTTTCTGATCAGTAGGCTATGATCAAAACCTACAACTTTAATAAATTTGCCCGTTCTTCGCATCCCAAGAGATGCATGCCCGTTTGACAGCAGATTAACCGATTAATCTTAGTATATACACCGAATTTAAGCCGCGTGCAGGCAGCTTTCAAGATCATTCTTCAAGCATTTTTTTCATTCTATATACATTCAAAATTGCAATCAGAATGGACTTTATGAAGTAACAAATTTAGGTTGTTTGTTTTTGAGAAGTTTACTACGTCACACATTGTGATTTTGGCCAAATTTGACTAAGAAAATACTGCACTTTGAACTTGAATTGGAAACTTGAAGACCATACCACGCGTCTTATGCATATGTTATACAGTATATAATGTACGCAGCGGTTTAATTAAGCACCTCTTCGGTTACGTTAAGTGCCCTCTTTTTCTTTTCTTATTTGCATATCACCGCCGGCAAATAAGCATTTTGATTGTTTCAAGAATCTGGCGTGATCTAGTCTTTATAACGACAATAAATTTGATTCTTAAATTGAATTACAAACTAGCGATGAACGTAATTTATGGATGTCCCCTAACTCCAGGAGAAAAACACAGGTTCTCGTGACAAGGTCCGGTGACGCCATTTCGGACCCCCCTTCGCCATTTACTGAATTGTCGCATAGAGTATCGACGACGGCTTTCACTTTTTCGAAAATATATTCTCGCATTTCGTCGCCGCGGTTATCACGGCGAATTTATCGGCAATCTATAATAGGAAAAATGTCATTTTGATGGTGTTAGCCATCGTCGAAATTGCCTTTTGTGGCTCTGGCGGTGCGCCGCAGGACTTCGAGATTAACTCCCGTTCCGAGTGTGCGACGCGTTCTTTTGTGCCACGCGGAATTAACAGCTGTCACACGACCGCATTAGAGCGGTCCGCTGTTTTTATTTCATATTTTTTTTTTATGCTGGACAATGGTGTCCAGGGTGACCTTACCGATTTTTGTTGGCCGCAGCGCGCGCGATATGGAATTCCAGGTCCAGTTTCTGGCGTCGAGGTGGAGAACCCCGAGCGTTCCCCCTGTCAGCGCCCACTCACGCGGCATTTAGCGGCTGATTTTTCATGGCTTTCCGGCACAAATGACCCGCGGTGTTTATGGGCCAGCGGACAGAAAGTAGCCGCGAGACGGATTTAGCGCCTGATGGACGTTCATCCGTCTCGCAGCATCGGGGGAGAGAAGACGTTATGAAATGATTTCCCCCGCGATGACGTCACCGCGAGTCCACTCACGCCGCTCGAGTGGTCATTACTCTCGAGCCCGATGCCCATTTGGGGAGACTGGCGACAGTTGGACTCGCGCGTTAATGTCCATCGGCTGCCCCAGCGTCTGCTGCAGAAGACGGGAAGAGCGCTATGCCTCCGTTCGTGCATATTGGACGATTGTAAAAGTCATTCCTCGGTTGAATTATTCTGTCCGTTATGGCAGTGGCGAGTTTAAGTGGGCCATTGGCTTCTCGTCAGGTTGAATCAGTTATTGAAAGGTGCCTATTAGTCTGAGCTTCGCGTAAGACTGACCTTTGGTGGGGTTGATCTAGCTTTCGAAGATTTTTTGCAGGAAAATCCAATAATTTCCTCTGATCTTCTGTTTAATGATCACTGCAGCATTGCGATCACATTCTGTTGACCCTATAGAGAAAATGAACCCTGGAAATGCTTCCTACCTAAATGTGGTTGTGACTTCGTATCAAAGATCCGATTGATCGAGCATTTCATCACCGAACAATGCAAATTGCGGTGGAAACAAGATGGCAACCATATAATCATGGGATTTTAAACGCATGTATGTATGTTCAACTTCCATCGAGGAAATGTTGAAGAATACATTAGATAATTGAGAACTTAGGGCCGGTTGCACCAACAGAGGTTAAGAATAACCCACCGTTATATTGCACAAGCACTGGTTAGGGAAAAAATGAAGAGGAAGGTTAACCAAGCCAGTATAGGCAGGGTTAACCTCGGGTTATTAGGTAAAACAACATGGCGGACACTACAGATGAATCTGATGAAACTAGGGAATTGTGCATGGCTGCATGCTACACCACCTGTTTACACAGACAGGTGAAGCCAGGATGCGCAATCTGGCAGCATTGGTCAAAGTTAGTTCCTTTCCCGTCCTCCATTTTGGTTTCCAGCAGGTTAAACATGGGTTCCAAAACCCTGGGGATAGTTCTTCAAGAGTTAATTGGTGCAACACAAACATCTAACCCGAAGGTTAACCTGGAGTCAAATTTTAACCCAAACCTCAGATTTTAACCTAAGTTGGTGCAACCGGCCCTTAAAGGAGTTTCTTCATCAGTTTGTCTTCAAATTGAATATATCATTGAAGTTTTATGCGTTTGTTCATTGCCAATCCGAAATTTGAAATAGCCGTGGCATTAATTAAATGTTTTTTGTTCTTTTTTAGGTAAGCATTCCAGTCTCGTATAACCAATATTTCACGATGGAATTTGTGGATGGAAGTCAATTTGTAGATAGGAGCGATGTCGATGCAGCGCTAGATTCCCACGTGACTTTTGAAGAAACAAGTCAGGTATAGCCCGCAGTGGCCATTCGAAATGTTTGCAATTTATCAAGACGGACAAAACTGAGTTAAAATTCGTTCAATCGAATCGACATCCGCGTCCTGCACGGAATAACAGATCCATAAATAAGTTCTGTTTTGTTTTAAGCATTGAACTGCGTGTCTACTCCAGTCGTATCTGGAAAAGATCTTGCGCGGTCGATCGTTTTACCACAAATTTGCATTTTTTGTGCTGTATTTATGTCTTCTTGCCCGTCTTACTGCAACGGTCATGACTTGAGTGATGGCAAGTGGATGCCAGATGCAACGTTTTCTTGCTGCCGAGGAACCGGAGCTGCCGTTCTGCTTGCATTTTCAATTTAAATTTATTCTTGCTGGCAAAGTTTTTATTTCGCTCGAGTGCTCCTCTGACCAAATTCGATTTTTGTGGTCGGAAGACGGCAATATATTTCGGAGTCTGGGGTTCGCTTTCCGAAAGACAATGGACTGGCCTCGAAACGCCCATTGGCATGCAGAAAAAAGAAAATTGAGGCAGCTTTCGGATGAAAAAATTAGATTTATTTTCAATAGAGATCAAACGATACCCATCGTAGTTGAACTACGCCGATGTGACTCTTCTCATTTGCAAGCACTCAGCCATTCCCAATTGCGTTTCCATCAGTGAGCCATCGAAGGCGGAAATCGTATGCTGATTCCACGAGACAATGGCTGCTGGGCTTGGGGGATGCATTTGGAAAGCAATAATCGACAGTGCATCGAAATGGACAGGTTTTTTTCCTCATCGTTTCGGCTCTTGAGACGCACATAAAACGGACCCATTTGTAGAATGGCAACTTTTGCGACAGTTACTATGCACTCATAGTTCGCCATTGTCAAGCGCGACTTCGTTTGGATGTTTAAAGTGCAAAGTTGATGAGGAAATGCATCGGCGTAATAGAGAATCTTGCGGAACTGCAAGACTGCTATTTGACTATTTGATTCCTCGATGATCGAGATATGTCTGTTTTATGGTCGAAGTTAGCATATTGCGGGGACACAGGGAAATCTAAAAAAGCCGGATTAGCTGGACTAAAACTTGCATTTTATTGTTGCGCTGTTTGTTGTGCGACGGATCAAACCGGCATTAGAGAATGGTAAATCCGTTGATGGCGTCAAATCGAAGTGAACAGGTTTTTAATCTTTCGAAAGCATCACGGCTAGCTGAAAAATTACGAAAACTTCTTAAAGTACATTAGGGTACGAGCACATTGAGACTTTTAAATTAAGAAATTTACTTACCGACCACTGGCGCCACCCAGCCGGCTAAAAAGTGCTAATTGAAAACGCATTAGCACTTGTTAGCCCGCTGGGTGGCGCCAGTGG
>JAQGAO010007212.1:0-11515 GCA_034697705.1 Ommatoiulus sabulosus
ACCGCCTCCACCATCAAGGGAGCTGGTGGATGAGGTGCACCCAACATGGCGGATAGGATGGTCGGGAGGTCGCATCGTGCATTAAGAGACACGTGATCCATTTGCACCCGCACCTGAAGTGGACAACACGTGTGTGCCCAGCCGAATCCGCTATTAATAAATGTTTGATAAGTAATGTTGGTATGCATTAAAAATTCCGATTAATGCACATTCTAAAGGGAACTGTACTCGTTCATTAATAATGCCATCACCTATAAAAATGTTGCATCTTTCGCTTTCATTATATTTCAAACTTCCAAGTTCCACAATTAAAAAATACATGTAGTCTTTTCAGACTATTTTTGCTTAGAAACACGTATCTAGTAATGGCGACTTTTCGCAATCATTCTGCGCATGCGCGTAGTAGCGCAAATTGGAAATACGAGTCAGGAATGCGCGGCTCGTGAAATTTAAATAAGAGTGTTGGAAATCTACATGGTGAATGATAATGACGAGATTAATGATAGAGAAAACCTACATGACAGGATTAATGATGCGCCCAACCTGAATTGTCATTACTAGTGGCGGTATCCAAAACCACGCCCTTAATTACCAAACCACGCTCCAGGGATGATGTCAAGATCCGGATTTTCCTCATTACTGGCCATCATATACCACATTTTTTTCACCCCACACGGTCATTCTTAACGTCACTCTCAGAAGGTCATGACAGTTTTACTGAACGTGCATGTACAGTTGTTTGTTCCGATTTCCTTAACATTTCTCAGAATATACTATCTTCAACATTTTCGGGGAAGCTGAACTGTTCTCCCACACTTTTAGCACACTGAAAAACGTGCATGGATTCATCGATGATGGATTATATTTCCAGAAGTACGATTTGAAACGTCGAATTAAGTGGGAGATATGATATATTAAGGAAGAACTGTTCTCTATCTTCACTCACCTATAAGGGCTGTCACTATTATCGAGATCGTGCAAGTTGCTAGCACTCAAGGAATGATTGATGATATTGGTGAGTCCAGTGGCCCACTCATTTCTCTGGGTCTCGTTCCTCAAGTCGCTCGTACTTCCGGAAAGGTTCGTGTTACTTCCTCTCATTTTAACGCTGGTCCCACTGTTGATCGCATTGTTGCCACCGGAAGGGGAGTTCTTTTTCTTGACGCCAACCCCAAAATTGAAGAATCTGCGTGAATTTTCAATGAACATAGTTTGATTTACAATTGGGGTACTCGGGCAGTCACGCGTGCAACAGGAATGCATTCATTGGTTTTAAAAGCTGCGCTAATCTTGAGTGAAAATTTTAAACCAATTTGTGTCGATTTTGCACACGTGACGTATTTACGACTGCCAAAGGTGCCAATCTGTAAAACGTTTGTTTGAAATTTTATGCTGATCGAAAATGGGAGGATCAAAGAATGTCCAGTAGCGTAACGACGAGGGTGACGGGGGTGGGCTGCACACGGGCGCCGAGGGTAGTAGGCTAATTTTGTTCCAAAATGTGCGATTTTTTTCTCCAAATATTTGAGAAGTTTGTTCAAAAATGTGAGAATTTTATTCAAAAATTTGCGAATTGTCTGTGTAAACATTTATGAATTTTATTCAAAACTGTGGTTGGTTTTTTTGTTTTAAATTTGCAAATTGTCAGTGTACAAATTTGAGAATTGTCAAACATCTGCGAATTTTATTCAAAAATGCACGGGTTTTTATTTCCAGAAACTTAGAATTTTATTCTCGATTTTGTTTTAGAAACGTAGCCTACCTTTTTTTTTCTCAAACATTTTCGAATTTATCTTCAAAAATATTCGGTTTCTTTTCTCCAAAAACTTGCGAATTTATTTTCAAAAATATGTACAATTTTTTTTTCCAAACATTTTCGAATTTATTTTCAAAAATATGTACAAATTTTTTTTTCCAAACATTTTCGAATTTATTTTCAAAGATCTGCGATTTATAAAAAAAAAATGCGAATTTATTTTCACAAAATTTCAAATTCGAAAACACTGCGAAATTTTCCAAAGAACACATCACGTAAATGTTTCAATTTTTGTGAATGAATGTCCATTTCTCATTTTTGATGAATTTGATGAATTCATACAGCAACATTTTTTTTTCTTCTAAATTCTAACTTTCCGAAAAACTTTCCGAATGCTCGCAATCTTCATGGAATGATGTAAACTGCCTAAAATTGACCGAAAGGGGGTGTCGAAAACTGTCTTCTTGAAATTTGGAAAGCCCTCCGCTTATCTTCCATTATCTTCGCACACACACACACGCATGCGCAGTCCCGAATTAGCAAAGTATACATGCATTTCGAGGAAAAAGAGTCGACGATTCATCAAGTGTTAATTCATAAGCCATCGTTCCTCTAAACGTGGCCTCGCGCCATGTTCGGCAATGATGAAAGATGATTGATTGTCTTACCTTTTCTTGTGCGACGGTTGCACGGCATTGGCCAGTAAATTCTTGTAAACATCAGAGCGCAGAAACCTAGGATAGCTATCTTTCTTCATTAACGAATAGACGTGCTGCTGCGCCGCATCGAAGGTGAATCTGGTGGGATTTTTCATCGATTGTTGGGTGGCTTCTACAGTCTGACTATCAAGATTCACTTCGCACGGAGCTCCGGCTGCCAGATATTCACTGCGAGCGAAGAACAATGAAAAATTAGATTTTTTTATGACTCTGGAATTTAATAGACTGCATACTTTATTGTTATGTGGGGTTGAGAAATGCTCGAAGGAACTACGGGAAAGACGCTCCCCGTGGGAGCCATCTTTGTTGGATTCTGCCTCGTGTGCGGTTTAAAGAATGTGGGATAATGATTTGACTAATGCTCGGTAATTAAAGACCTATTATTTCGCTCGAACCGTGGAATGGGGTCTCAGCCACGGAGAAAAGCTTAGTTTACCCGATAACGTGCGAGCGAAAAACTTGGGGCTTCATAAAAATGTCGTAAATTTGGATGTTTTCTTGGGCTTTTTCTTCTTTGCTGCGTTTTATTTTTTTTTTCGTTTCTTAGTACCGTAAATCCTCTAATAAACCCCGGCGAATTTTGTTCTGGAAACAGTTATTTATGGTTGATGTGATTTTTTACTATGTTCAGACTCGGGGTAATAAACATGTAGAAATGCGTATGCAACATAATGTTGAGGAAAATATTTAAAAAAAATCAACAGCGCCATCTATCGTGCTTTCCGTTCAATGGAATGTACCGTAGCAAAATGGCGCCTTTATGCGCACTTAAGCATTGAAATTGTAACGTTTTTATTATTCACGCTACATTGATGGTTTTAATTAGTGAAATTATTAGTGTCCTTTAGTGAGCACACAATACCAAACAGATTTAAAATCAGACAATAATATAAAATGTTATGAGGTAAATAAAACAATGTGCAGCCCCCTACAAAAGGCTTCCCAGAAAAGCACGTCTACATAACTCAAACGCATAGGGAACGTGCAGGCTTTCCTGTATGGCTTTAGTATTTTGCTGAAAAGCCCTTTACAGGGGCGGCATATGGCTTTTTTTCCCCTCATAACATTTTTAATTATCGTCGGATTTTTAAATCTGTTGGATTTTTTGTACTCAGAAAAGGGCACTTATCATTTCAAGAATTTAAACCATCAATTTAGTGTGAATAATAAAAATATTACAATTTCAATGACCTTCAAGATAAATGACATGATCAACAAAAGGTACATTAGCAGGAGCCCCATAGCCTTCTCATTAAATGTTATGCGTTTAAATTTACTTAAATGCAATGTTAAACATATAAGCAGCCTGCAATGGACTTATGAATCACCCAGTATATTGACTATTTTGGCATTTCAGCGATTGTCATCGACTTGTCAAGCGAAATTTCCCGCAATGATCACGCCAGCTTACCTTCTTCTAGCTTTAATCTAAAATTCTAAATGTCCATTAAACGTTTTGCGCAGATCAACAGCTGATTATAGGGTAATTACCAAATAATGAGTCACTCTGGTAGCTTATTGATTAATTCTGCTGGAAATTACTGTTGATGTTATGTCGATATCGGCCATTACGATAAATTTATTATTGCTCAGGGTAGTTTTACTAATGGAAAATTGTACCAAACCTTGTTTAATGAAATCTGATATATGAATTCCCACATATAAATAAAAATACCTTAAGATATATTTAAAATACATTTTTGACATGCAGCATATATGTATTTTAAAAAAAAAATACGTTAAATGTTTGTTTCTTGAAATGTTTTGTAAAAATATATATTTGAATGAAAATTAATTTTATAAGATAACTTATCGCAATACACTAGAAATCCATTTAGGTAAATATATTCAGCGATAAATTAAAAAAAATCATTCAACTATGAAATATGAAAAAATATGTATGTATATTTAAAAATGCTATAAACTACTGTATTTCTAAATAGGTTTTGATTAGTGATTATCCCAATACATTTAGAAAATCGTATCAAAAATAAGTATTTTATTAAACATACATGTATTTAAATTATACTTTAAATTAGTAGTAACATTTCTACTAACAAGTCTAAATTTTGAAAATATTTTTTTACATGAATTTGTAACTGCATTTGCATAGTACGATGGAAATGTATTTTAAATGTTATTATCAAATATCTTATGAAATACCATCTCAAGAATGTATTTTTTGGGTATTTTGAAATGCATTTGAAAATATACTTATATTTACTTATGCAAATATATTTGAAAATACATTTGCACTATATTTGGAAATAACTCGGATGATCCAATCTATACATATTTTAAATAACTTTTAAATATATTCTAAAGCTAAAAATACATTAACCTGAAATGTAATTTAAGAAAAAACAATTGTATTACAAACAAATGAATTTATGAAAATATATTTCTAAAGCTTTTTTTTCGATGTGGGTTAAAACGGGATGTAATCCGTCATGAATAAAAAAAATAAATTGGGTATATTTTGGTGCAAGAAAGCATAATTGATGTTTCAAAATCGAATAAATTGAATAAATGAAAAATCTAAAAACGAGTTTTAGTCGAGTTCAAGCGCATGCGTCAGCAACATAATTCGTGTAAATGGTTTACTTACTCGTAAATTTCTTTAACAAGTTTATCAACGTTTGACTTGGATGTTGCATGCAGAGTTTCGACGGACTTCCAAAAGCGTACGTTTTCGTGGCTGTATTCCTTCAACAAATAACTTTCAAATTCCTGAATTCCGGTTGGGTCGGATAAAAGGTCGTGCAAATTTATGGCCCAAAGCCTAACGCGTTTTTCCGTAGGAATCTCCACGCTAGAACACCCCAAATTTAGATTAATAAACAAGTACTGATAGCAGTAGTTCAGTAGGATGCCACTAAATAGCAGTGTTGGGCATTAGTCGAATCAATTTTCAATTATGGCTAAAATTAACGACTAAATAGTCATTTTTTAAATTAAAATGACTAATTTAATCATTCATCTTCAATCCTATCGTAGCATTAGTCCCTGGATCAGAGTAAAGTATTAGCCGAATCAAATTTTTAATAATGACTAAAATTGATAACTATAAATAGCCTCGGAGCACAACTCTGTAAATTTTTCGACAATTTTGCGGATTTTTGACAGTTTGGTAGATTTTTCTAATTTTCGACAATATTGTTAATGTTCGACAACTTTGCGATGTTTTCGACAATTTGGAAGATATTTCCACAGTTTTTTCTAATTTTCTATAATATTGCTAATTTTCGACAATATTGCTAATGTTAAACATCAGTTTTGCAATTTTTTTATTAATTTTCCGACTTTTTGACAATTTGGAAGATTTTTCGATAGTTTTTCTAATTTTTTATAATATTGCTAATGTTAAACACCAGTTGAACGAATTTTTTTTTAATAATTTTCCGATTTTTTGACAGTTTTGCGGAATTTTCGACAATTTTTTAAATAATTGCCAAATTGTGAAAAATTTAGAGAATTTTCAAAAAAGTTGCAAAATTGTCAAATATTTGCAAAATTTTCGAAAATTTGAAAAATTGTCGAATATAGTATTGGCAAAATTGTTGAAAATGATAATTTCCCAGTTACGGTTCGTTGAATAGATATGAAAATAGACAGTTAGTCGTTGCATACATGTATATGACTAATGACTAATGAATTTTAGTCTAATTAGTCTAAATTTCGACTAATCAATCATCAATCGGAAGCATTTCCATTAGTCATAGTCGTGACTAATACATGAATGGTTAATCGTTAGTCTTGATTGATAAATCGACTAACAATTGCCCATCTCTGCTAAATAGTACTGTGAGGGATGTTGATGAGACCCACTCACATGTTATCGTTTTGTATCCAAAACGTGAGGTCATCCGTGATCCACGGATTGGAAGGTTGGGTCCCAATAACTGCAGGGTCATAATCTGCATATGTTTCACAGTGATGAATCAAACTATATACGAAGATATGAAATTTGATTTAAAGTTTTGAATTTAACTCGAAATCTCATGCTTTAACTAAAGGTGAACTTACCTTTCAACAGCTTGTGAAACTTTTAAGCGTGTTCGGGATAAAGCTTCTTTTAATTGTGTAATCTAGAAATAATGTTTACAAGTATTAAATTTTCATAGGATGAAATTTAAAAAATGCAAATATGGACAGATTTTAAATAATTTGAATTCGTGCAATGTATCTAAAATATAAAATTATACTTTCATTCATATAGTTTTAATAAAAAAATTACATAGCTGGACTCTAAACGTCAACTGCAAATTACTCTTTAACAGAAAAATTTTGCTAATCTACTTTAAGGTCGTCACACCCGAGGCAAATTATATCCCAAACCTTCTTCCCAGACATATTATTGCTTGATATTTCCTCGCGTGTTGATAAAAATTCCTTCACAAATAAGTTTCCATATATATTTCCAGAATAGAAAATAATCCTATTCTGAACAATTTATTTCTGGAAAGAAACTGAAGTCATAGTTTTTCCAATCATGCACAAAAGTTTCTTTTTGTTGGACAGCCAATCAGGAAACATTCGTCATAGGCAGGGATACAGTAGGGATATTTTTGGAAATTCTGCTCCATATGTGCAGCAGCAGAGTTTTGCTGTTGGATAGCCAATTAGGAAAGATATGTCATAGGATGGAATAAAAGCACTGCTGTCAAGTTGGTTTACCCCCATTTCCCTTTGAAACAGTGCTGTCATATACTGCAGGGCTATATTCCTGAAAGTATCGCTCCGTGCGTGCAGCAACAGGAAATTGTTTCAGGTGAAATAACCTTCCTGCAATTTCTGGGAATTTATTTCCAGACATAAATTTCCTAGTGTGTGACGGCCTTCAGTATGCGCAGTTAAGAAGCATACACATTTTAATCTCATGGCCATTTCCATCGAGCTATTAAGTCGTGTAAACAATGTTCCATTAATAAATTAGTATTGATTTTCGCTCAACGATTATTGGAATATTAAAAAGAAAAACAATGTCAGTTTTCTTACTTCAAGAGCGAAGTCATCTCGGCTCTTCTTGCGTTTCCTCGAATTATTTTGTCTTAAAGGCACGGGACAAGTCTCTAAGCTGGACAAACAGCCGGGCTGCAATGAGGCCAACAAAGGGCATAATATAACCCACGACGTATTCCGATCATTAATTCAGCACAATTATTGATCCTAATGCAATTACGATATCCCAACCTACCGGAGTCCAATGAACCCTCCAGTATGCACGTTCCTGACTGTCCACCACTATTTTATCTAATTTCTTCCTTTCTTTGGCCAACCTGCACGATGATTCAATCAGTGAGCATTCGGAATTGATTAAGGATCGTATTGTTATTTAATAATGAAGGGATCGAAGTAATTAAACCTGTGAACATGTTTTTTTCGTCAGTGATACAGTAACCGAATGAAAATCAAGGCATAAATTATCAGGACCTCTGTCCCGGAGGGCCTCCAGAAATTTTAAAACAGAATGGAAACTAAGTATTTCTAAGATTTTTTAAAGAGTTGGGGGATAATGCACTACATTTGTTTTTTTGATTTCTTGCGGCATTTTAAATGTTTTTATTTTAACCTAGTTTCAAACGTTCTATTACTCATTTGCCATTTCAAACATTAGTGTAGGCTAAATTTTCATGTCAGTTTCTTTAAAAAATTAAAAAATTAAAATGGTCTGTCCATATAGCGTAATCTGGGCTCCAGGGCTTGAAGGATCACTACTTAGGATCGCAATTTAATTGACCAGATTTGTAAAAATCGGAGTTTTTAGCTATCAATGGTGAATTTTGAAAATGTTCCACGTTTCATTGATTAAGTTTGCAAATGTTTCCACATTTTCATTGATTAATTTCGCAGTATACTACACGTTTTCAATGATGAATTTTAAAAAAAATTGTCCACGTTGTGCAAAATTGTGTGTGACTTTCAATTTTGGACAATTTTCCACGTTTTCAATGATGAATTTTACTAAATTTTCTACAGTTTCATTGATCAAGTTTGCAAAATGTTCCACCTTTACATTGGTTAATTTTTCAAACTTTTCCACATTTTTATTGGTCAACTTGGCGAAATTTTCCATGTTTCTAATAATCAGTTGTGCAAAACAGTCCACTTTTTCATTGGACAATTTTGCACAATTTTTTACGTTTTCAACGATTAATTTAAAAAAATTGTCGACATTTTCATTGGTTAATTTTTTAAAATTTTCCGCATATTCATTGGTAAATTTTGTAAAATTTTCCACATATTCATTGGTGAATTTTGCAACGTTTTCCACATTTGCATTAGTTGGTTAGTTTAGCCAATTTGCCACATTTTCATTGGTTAATTTTGAATAATTTTCCACATTTTCATTAGTTAATTTTGCATAATTATCCACGTTTACAATGATGTATTTTACAGAATTTTCCACATTTTCAATAATGAATTATGCAACATTTTCCACATTTTCAATAATAAATTCTGAAAATTTTTCCACTTTTTCACTGGTCAATTTTGCAAAATTCTTCTTGTTTTGTATTCTTGAACATTTGAGATATGAGTTGTAGTTTTTGAATGTTGCTGGTTACAATGGGGTTCCTATAACAGTTAAGGCATCAGGGCCCCAAAAACGTAGATCCATATTTCGCAGTGTGGATAGAATTAAGTTAGTTCGTAGTTCATTGTTTAATAACAGCAATTGACATGTGTGGGGCATGCTGTTGACGAGGTGTCAAATTAGCTCGAAATATCGCCTTCGTAATCTGCGTGATTAGCGTTGATGTCTAATTGTTGATGAGAAATCCCCTAACAATTATGGATCACAATCTCTTCCCCATTTGGTACTAGGTCCTCCTAATGAGTGTGCATTCGCGTGTCAATGACCTGGTACATTGCACCCAAAACGAGCAAATACGAGCAAGTACGAGCGTACGACGAGCTCGGAGCAAACGATTTTACTTTTGAAATGTTCTCATTTTTATGTGATATGAATTTCAAGGGACGAAGTTACCTCCGGCTAACGCCGGGTTGATGCACTCGAGTTTCGGTTAAAGCTTGGAATTTCTTTCAGAAACTATGTTTTGGCTGGGTGTAATTGTTCTCAAGTGGGATAGAATTAGTTGAAAATTAATTGAAAGTCGATTAGATCGATGTATTCCTAATTGTGGTAATTAAAATGTGCCGCGTCCTACATCGCTTAATTAGTCTTAGAAAACTTAGGTAAATTTATTCGGGTGGTAAAGCAAATTGTATCATGCTTTTGTAGACATGTTTTCATATGAAAGGTACATTTACATGTTTGTTACTGCTATACATACAGCTACAAATTCATGTAAAAAATACATTTTCAAAGTGTAGACTTGTTAGTAAAAATGTTGCTTCTGATCATTATCTCGCTATCAACTTATCGTTCACGTGCAAGCTTGATTATATTAAAAAATAATGATCTTCTTTGGCCTTTGAAATAGAATTGTCTTATTGTGTATTTAAAATGCACTGTATATATATAAATTTTGCAGCGATTTTTATTTTGATATAATTTAAATATATTTAACAAAATATTTATTCGAGATACAGTTTTTTAACTGTATTGGAATAACCACTAACCAAAAACCTATTTGTAAATAAATATTTTATAATCTTTTTAAATATACATTTTGTCACATTGTATCGTTGAATGATGCTTTTTTAAACGCATTACTGAATATGCTTTCCAAAATGGATTTGTAGTGCATTGTTACAAATTATCTTACAAAACATATTTTCATTAAAATTTATTTTACCAAACATAAAAGAAACAAATTTAATGTATTCTTTAAAAGATAGATTATAGTCAATGACTTTGAAATGTATTTTCCTTACAATTTATTTCACAATTTAATATGTTCTCTTTAAAAGATATATTAATATTATAGTCAATGACTTTAAAATGTACTTTGCATGTCAACATTATATTTTAAGTGCATCAGAAGGTATTTTAATTTATTATTAAGACATACTTTAGTTGTTCCTCCGCTTGCATGGTGACGAATTCCCATTTGTGCGAAAGTACTTTTTTCAGCTTATTCAAAGAATCCTAAAATATTTTATATAATCTTTAATACAGTAATCGTTATTAAGTAATCTAATTTTTTTTTCAAATTCAATAGTTAGTTCCTTTACTTGTTCATAATCCTCCAGGCCATGCTTTTGCTTGTTTCTCAATGATCGCTTTACTAAGTATATGGCTGGATATATTTCGAAGATAATTATTATTAAAAAAAAAGATTTCAAGAGTTTACACTCAAAACACGCGCAGAATTAACTTACCATATTCGGTGCTGTCCGGATTATTATTTTGAGTTGGCCAAAAGTAAGGCGTCTGCAATAAGAAATATGAATAACAAATATACTGGAAGATAACTGTGCCATCCTGCAATTTTTAAACGTACAGCTACTTTTGAGGCTGCATTGTAAATGATGACGCCATCATCATAATTTAACAAATGACGTCATCATCCGAATTTTAATGAATGATGTCATCGGCAGACTTTGTATGAATGACGAAATCATCAAAATACGTCTGAATGACGTCACTAAAAAATCAAGAATGTCGTCATCAAAATTGTTCTGGGTGACGTCATCAGAATTTTAATTGATGATGTCATTCATTAAAAATGACTCATTTTCGGACATTTAATAGCACACTCTTTCGAACATTTATCGGGTATTATTTGGTCCCTTTAATCGGGCATTTTTCGGACATTTAATCTTATATCCTAAAAATGTCCGATTAAATTAATTCGCACACAATGAATGACGTCATCCGAATTTTAATTGTTGACCTCATTAATAAAAATGATCTATTTTTCGGCTATTCGATCAGGCATTTTATGAATATGACGTGCATTTAATTTTGCATTTAATCGATCATTTGGACGTAATAATTGGGCGTAGTTCTATGTAAAAACAAACTTTCTAAAGCAACGCAATAATTGTTTAATAACTTAGGGTAGGAGCAGAGTGAACTGATTTCAGATCAGCTTTCTGCCTCCGATTACTAGCGCATGCGCATTCGCAAAAA
>JAQGAO010007213.1:0-11514 GCA_034697705.1 Ommatoiulus sabulosus
GTACCCCTCCTGGTATAAAAAAAAAGAAAGATTACACGTATTAGCAGTCCCCGAAGTGCGGACTTTCGTCCAATGAGTTGTATTTTCCGTCTTCTATCTCTACCTCGCACCCCCTCTTCAGCAATAAACTCGTTCCGTCCCACCATCGTCGACCGTGCGCGTACTTCGTATGCCCGCCTTTAATGCATAGACACACCTGGGGATCAGGTGTGCCGAGTACCCTCTTTGCTCGTCCGTGATTCGTCCAAATTTTTGGCTTTTTTTCCGAAAGAAAAAAAAAGCCCAGCAGAAATGTGTTTTCGTAGGCTTAAGCGCGCCGTGTTTTTCGGGACTTCGGACTCCGGTCGTGCCCGCGTCTAGTCACCAGGAAGCGCCGCCACGTGGATTATTCAACTCTCGTCCAGGATAGTTTTCGTGAAAATTTCCCTCGGATTTTGTGCCTTTGTGGATTTCCGCGCTCCTTTTGTTTCGTGGATTTTCGTGCTTCGGAAAGTGGGCTCGCTTTAGGCCTACTGCTCGCCTTTGCTTTTTTGACAGCCATGTTCCCCTCTGTTTTAGGGGGTGTTTTCGATCGTCCCGTTGCCCTTTTCCTGCGAAAATAAGACGGGAATGCGCGCTGCTGGGGTGACGCGGCCCGGCGACAAAAACGCTAGGGTTTATCCAAGTTTTTCGTGAAAACAACCTTGGTTTACCCCCAAATTTTCGTGCGGTGAAACTCTGGGCTCGATGCAGTTTTTTTTTTAAGTTATTCACCTTCGAGCCTGAATTTTAAGAAAAAAATTTGGTCGTCTTGATTTTTTGCCCAATTTCAGAACTGATATGCGCAGGTTTTGCAACTTAGAATCAGAGAATTCATTGTTTTTAAAATTTTAAAAATCATCGTTTAGACTTCTGGTCGACGAATATTTGCGTCTAATTCGAGGTTTTTAATTTCGGCGCTTATCCATTGCTGATTAAAAATTGATTTCGACGAATTCGAAAGTTGATAAGTTCGAGTAAAAACTTGCTTCGAAAACAATTCCTGCAACTAAAATCTGGTTTAATAAAGTTTTTTTTCGAGATTTCCACTTTCGAACCGATCTTTCTTTAAACAGCAGTCGTTTATGATAACTGCGAATTTTCCCGAATTCCGGACGCAAATTTGTACATTTTTGACCCGTTTTTTTTTTCCTGGACTTGTTTTTATTTTGGTTCGGTTCTCGTATTTCGTCGTGGGGTCGGCATTTTATTCTACGAATATAATGAGCGTTTTGATTTCTCGTCTGTTTTCTATCAACGGAATAAATCGTGAACTGCACAACTAGGCCTAATATCCGCGAGTTGAAAAATGAATCTTTCGATTTTTGTCAGTTTTTAAACAAAAATCTGGCGAGTTTCATTCGGTTTAAAGTGGATAAAAATCAGCGATTTTCGACTTTGGATGTAAGCGGCGTTGATTAGCGACTTCATCGACAGCAGCTATAGAACATTTGCACTCGGTATATAGCTTTGCGCAGGTTCATCTTATATTTTTTTCCGTGGAATTTAGACCCATTTTTATCGCAACAATGCCTAAGATCAAAGGTATGTCCCGAATTTTATCTATACGTGTTTATTCTGTTATGTGTTTTTGGTCGTACTGTTTGGACCACATTGCTGGAGGGTGCCCGGCGATAAGTCATGACCTCTATAATTAGGTGCTATCTTTATTCACCTCAATCTTATCGCCCTATTCCGGTGGACTTAAATAAGATCACACTCCATCGAATATGTTCAGTGCACCAATCTTAGAACAGTAACTATAACATCTGCAATTAGCAAAATGGCGAAAGTGACTTAATCGATCAGTTTTTGTTGCAGATGTAATTTTGTGTACCATAAATGTGTGGTCACCAATATTTAGTTGCACTATATATGCAGTCGAACCTCGTTAAGGCGAATCTCTCGGGACTTCAGAATTTGTCCGTTTAAATCGTAAAGTTCGTATTATCCGAAGTCAGACATGCACTTCAACAATAAGAACTTAAAAGTTTCATCGATGTTTGGATGAAATTATATACCGCGTATGAATGGTAATTCCCCGTTATAACTTACCTTTTCCCATTCGTCAAAAGTTCGTTTAAACGTCCAAAATGTCCAATAATTCAGAACTATAAGTCTCAAACTTCTATAGGACGGGGACTATAGAATTGAATTCGTACTATCAGAAATTCGTGTTAAACGAGTTCTTCTGAATGACGCTCCACTGTAAATGCTAATAATAATTTTTTTTTTTTTAAATCTGTTTTATACATATAGCAAGTTCACAGCATGTTGGAAATCTTTGACAACACTGAAACGTAATCGTTGACATGACATTAATTAGTTTGGTGCAAACAGCTCGTTTGTCAAATGTATATCCATCGATAAAATCAGGGATTGAATCCACTTTAATCGACGTGTTAATATGGGTCATGACCATAAGAGGTCCAACCACCTTTCGACTACGACGGTCTCGGACATTTGTAAAAGTTAAAAAAATTTATTCTGCACATGTGCATGTTGCTCAGAAAGTCCCTGTAGAGAAAAAACTTTTTTAACTTATTATATACTCATAATTATATATGAAACCCTCGATGCTTCCTGTTTTTATTCATGCCTACATCTGCATTTTTTAAGTAAAAAAATCTTATTAAGTGTAAAAGTGTTTCTTTAGTTTCATTATAAATTTTCGAGGAAGGGCGATTGTGGGAAGTGTATGATGCGCCTCTCGTAATAGCATGCAGGCCTACCTTCTATATAGCGTAACCACACCTGTGAGGTTGCTTCATTTCCAATTATATTGACCCATATGGCACACGTATAGGCAAACGATGAACCGTGACTAAGTTATTTAAAAACTTGCGGTTGACGATCGAGGCAATTTGTAAGCGCCTGCCGTGTGGGCCAGCAAGGCCCAGCATAAGGGTAAAAAAACAAATGCTTATTGCAGGCGCTTACCACTCGGCGTTCACTAGCGCCACCAAGTGGGATAAGAATGCGTCATGCGTTTCAAATGAGAGCGCACACGAAGAAAGCTAACCCGAGTTTACAATATTTGTAAGACAGCTAGAGTGGCACACAGATCACTATTGGTCAAAAGTGTAGCCATCGATTTTATGCCGCTTATGTACTGTAAAAACGTGTCCTGCATTCATCATGAGATCTGAGTGTTACATCTGGGGTAGCATATATCTCTGCTACTGGCAATTCACCCCTACCACATGGCATTTAATTACTTGATGACTGTAGGGTACTGAATTGAATTGAGATATAATGCGCATTTGGAAGGTTTTACGCGGAATGTTTCACATAGCATAACGCATGCAGTGGCGCCACCAAGCACACTGACCTTTGTGCACCCCAAAGCTGGAAACAAGAAGTTGAAAACAAGCACGAAAGAAGCACGTCTAAAGCAAGCATGTGTGTTTTTCCCTAACACCTGATATCCTGTAGAAACGTCTACTGTATTAGGTGGGCGTACGGTGAAGCCTATTCCAGTCGCTTGAAAACTATAGTGTCGCCAAGTGGTAAGAGTCTGCAATACCACTACGCGACACTGGTTCGAAATAGGTTGGCCAGCGACATGAATAAGCGTCACCGTACGCCCACCCATAGTCCGTATCAGTACAACCGATGATACATGCATTGGTTTTGCGCGTTTGCGTTATGTAGACATGTGGTAATTTGATCGGCTCGAATCATGCGATGAGATGACCGAATTAAACGACTTTTTTTTACATAGGGCAGCATAGGAAAAAAAATCCGTTCTGACAGTTAGTGTTGTTTAGTCAGAATAAAATGGCTGACCGGATTAAGCGTGATCGAATTAACAGGCTCTCATTGCATTTTTGATTTGTACCGAAATTGTACGACGTCACCAAAAAACTTTCGAGTAATTTAAACAAAAATTCGATTCGAATCTCGTCTATTGCCGATTTCGTCATGGGAGGCGTATAGCCAATAAAGGACTCTCATTATGGCTGCCGTTGCTAAAACCGGCCTCACTCGTTTTTGCGAGTGCGAGTTCCTGGCTTCTTCCCACCCCTCAGGCGGATCGGTGAGTCATGCCTGGGCGTGCAGTCGATGGCGGAGGACTGTGGAGTTCGGTCGTCGGTTTTCGCTAGTGCTACACATCTCCTCGAGTTCCTTGCTTTTCGTCCGTCAAATCCGCGATGCTGCAATGAGTTTTCCGTCGCATTCGCGCCCGCGTGATTGACCGTTTCTTTGACCGAACCATCGCCGGTGTTTGGTCAAGACAACTGGGATTTTGATCCGAGGAATATCGGCTCGCGTCTTCATCAGCCCCGCCGTCCAGCGGCCAACTTGTTACCGCGACATTTGCCTTCTCTTCTCGGGCTCCGCTATTTTCTCCAGTTTTCCTCTGTTCTCTATCCGCTTTCAATTTCCCAGTCGAACTGTGTTCCTTATAGCGCCCAACGACTCGAAATGGATATGAAAATCATACACAAGAGCAGTACATTCAGTTCGTTCGGTAGTCACAAGATTGGAAGTTGGTTTTCCAATTTCGGTAATGGACGTCGGAAAAGCTTTCTCAAGAGTTCCAAAAGCCTAGGTAAGAATATGCAACTGCGAAAAAATTGCGTGCTACCTGTCGTGTCATTTTTCTCCTTCTCAGATATACGTCGATTTGATCGAATTCTGGCGATTCGGTGCTCGTTTTTGTTACTACTGCTTGTACGTGCTTATGCATGTGAGAAATTGATCTTCGGACCGTATAGGCTGCGTTTGAGAGACGGAAGCACCGAAGTACAGTCTCACCGCTTTTTCAACCAAAGTTTAAAGATTTTACATATTGAGACTCGGAAAGTTGTGTTTTTGAGCGCCGAAGACCTCTCCTGTAACGTAAACCATCTGAGATTGTGCGAAATGGGAGACCATCTGGACCGTGCTTAGTCATGCCGAGGGGTCATTTTCACCATTTGTTTTCATTACTCCAACTAAGTGCAGCTAATGGCACTACGTTGACGTACATTCGTACTAAAGGTTGTCGAGAGTCATTTTTAAGGAGTTTGGAGTTGACTAGGTGGCGTGTCATTCGCTGCAGTTGAACTTTAGGGTCACCTAGCATGTGTTTATTTCGCCAGATATTGGGCAGCGACAGGACATTAAAAAGGGTGACAAAATACGTTCACCAGACAGAGGGGTAACTGTGAGCTCAGTCGTTCCGTTGAATAGACTGTTATGCGTCAACTAAACAATAGCAGGCCTTTGCAGTACCACAAAACTCTTATTGTCCAGTGTGGGGAGAGGGTAGAGTGAACTGCACCATGCACACGTGTATGATACCATCGCTGGTGTCCCCCCCTCAAGCTGAGCCACGCAGGATAGGTATTTTTATTTTTATTACTTGGGAGCATACTCGATCGTTGGCTTATTTGAATGAATGATTAGATCCCGCTATGCCCATTTCCGGTCACTAGGCTAGTGTTTCTTCGACACGTGTATTTTGTTCCAAGAGGCTTATGACATTTTGAATAACATT
The DNA here is from genome assembly GCA_034697705.1 of Ommatoiulus sabulosus. Lineage (NCBI taxonomy): Eukaryota > Metazoa > Arthropoda > Diplopoda > Julida > Julidae > Ommatoiulus > Ommatoiulus sabulosus. Next base: position 5,504 of record JAQGAO010007213.1, read on the forward strand.
GACTTGGCTCATATTTTTATGAGCTAGCCAATTAAAGCACCTGGTGTGAAATTTTAAGGTATGACCTCCGCTTCGAAGCAATTTGTGATTCACACCCTGGTTGAAATACCAGTTCTCAACTTATTAACACCAGTGTCAACGCAGTACGTTCATAGTGTAGTGTCAGTGCCTTTTTCTCCTTGTTTTAGATTAATTAATTGGCACAAGGTTGCAGTCGCACATTTTTGTAGTAATTGCTTTGAAGTTGGCAAACTTTTAACGTTGCAGAATATGCGTTCAATTTTGATCGGCCAGTTTTTAGAACATCCAGAAATCCGCCATTCTATAAAAAAAAATTGGATAATGTGGTCAACATGATAATCTTCGGGCTTCCTGGCGCCATAGACTCCGATATCCTGTCTCTTTCCATTTTCCTCGAACAATGTTGTTCTGTACTGAACTCTCCTGTGTTATGGATTGCAATATATCCATGATAATGGCATCGTAATTTTCGTTTTATTTCTGTTATGAAAGGTGATTATTTCAAAACATATGTAAAGGCAAGCTGTAGTTGGATTAACCTGTTAAATTAATATATTATTGAGAGGTTGGTATTGTGTGACACATGCTAAAATTTTCAATGTTTTGCAGTGCAAAAGACAAAACATTGCCTGCAATATTGTCGGATTGTAAACTTGCTTTTTTATAGGATAAATACTATAGCTGCGATGCTGTGAAGCCCATTGTTTTGTTAGTTTTAACTAGCTATTCTATTTTGAACACTATTTTTACTAGGCTATACATGTAGGTGAACCGCAAATTCTGCACTGGGGGGAAGTTATAGTCCAATTTTAGCTCGTAGCCTTATGCACTGTATCTAGTTCCGAGTTTACAGTTACAATTTCTTAGATGGAACCGTCATAAATGTCTGAAATTATGCATTGTTAATGAGTTTATTTACACGCAGAGCGACACGCCATGTCATGCACTGTATACAGTAGGCTAATATACGATATTAGTTATAGTTTGGTTTGTAATGAGTTGAAAGGGCAAATCATGCTGGGGTCAATAAGATATCTTTAAAAATGATAATAAAAAATGTGGACCGAACTGCATCGCCAATTTCAAACTGCGCTCTCTAAATCCAAAGTAAACAGAATTGTGCAAGTGAGAAAAGTCATAAAAATTGAAGTGCTTTTTTGCAATTCTTCAAGTTCCCATCATATATATATCGTTATGTGTTTTCAGTACATTGCAAGTATCGTAAGTTGCAATAATTTTGCAACTTTTAATACCAGCTGTCTTTATTGGAAATCGAAAGTTTAGTATACAAGCTTCATGATGACGAATGGTTGTATCAATTTTAACCACGTGCCAACCGGGTGGCTAAGTGATCAATGGCATTGACTACATCACACTACTTCACGTCTTCTTGTTGTTTCTTTCCTATTAACTTTCCCTTTAAAAGCAATCGACGGGTTTTCTTTAGCTGACCTTGGTTGGTATAGTAATAACAAGGGTGGGTGCTAGTCATGTTTTTCTCAATGGGAGAATGGATTGCCATTTATTGAAACCTGATGTTTACTCGTAGCTATTTTTATGCGCGCTTGTCTTCTGGTATGAACATCGCATTGAACCAGGGATTAAAAGGCTGAAAAAAAAAAAACGAAACGCACCTCATTTTTCAATTATTTTTTTTCTCGTTTGTCAAGTGTGTTAGTATTCTAACACTGTGCATCAGTAAACAAGATGATGAGCACTCATATTGTGTCCGATTTGCCTTCGGTTTTTGTTTTTGCATTTTTAATCACCTGTTGCTTTTGTCATAAGCTGAGAGATGTGCCTCATTAACTTTGACGAAAATGTTGAGACAATTTACTGAAAATTTCCCAGCGGAAATTATATCGACTCGCTTCATTAATTGAGAAAAATTGAGGACATTTTTCGTACTTTTCCCAAGGTTTGTGATAAATAGTGTACATGTAGTTGCTGTCCAACTAGATACCGTATTTTGCATGAATTAATTGGCTGCTACCGGTATTTTAATCTATATATGGACCTCGAAGGCTGTGTCATTCATACATCTTTTGAAAGGTTATTGTGCCAGGCAGCATTTCCCTAAATTACAGCCCATTTGCGTCCAGACACGAAATAAAATCTCATTAGTGTTCACGCTTGTTCGCACTCTACTGTACAGTTCATAAATTTTAAGAGCGCCCTAGGTTATACGATTTTCAACCACTGACCAATAATTCAGAGTAGTTGGGTGACAAGTTGGCTTATTCGCTTTATCAGATTCCCAGAAGTAACGATATTAGTCTGCTAGTTTGAAATGTAAATTACAAATAATTGTTCACGATGCATCTGAAAATTGCATTCAGAAGTCACCAGCCTAATTCCAATGGCAATTTTTCCAACAACAGTACATGTCTTTCAAGTACCTGGCAGTCTGTAATCTGATCAAAGTATGGTTCAGAACTTCAGACCCGCAGCTAGCGTATGGACATCTGGCTGGCGGTTTGATATATCCCAGAAGACCCTCTGGATTTCAGCCTGCATCGATTGACAATATTTTGCTAAAATTGTTTTCTCGTTGCCGCAAGGAATCCAAAAGGACGAAAATAAATCTAGAAAGCCAATTAACCCGAAAGCATTGAGAATCAGACTCGTAGGCCTAATATGATATGTTTGCTATAGAGGAACAGAATTTCCTTGACATTTTTATGATTTCCGCTTTATCCTTTGTACTTCCCTTTTCTCATATTGCCAATTTTGCATCGTGCTGAAATGTCAAATATTTAATCAAAGTCCTCCTTTTCAGCAATAACTCCATCTTGCAGTTGCCCTCCAAAGATCTGTATTTATTTCTAAGCGTTCATTTATCGATTAAAAATCGCATCGTGCGCTTTTTCTGAACTAGTTAAAGGACGGTTGTCAAATTTTGAGGTCGATATTTGTTCTCTTAATGGGCAAAAACTAAACAAGCTGGGTAAACAGCCAAACACATTAATAGTTATTTGCAAAACGAATCTGGAAAATGGTTTTCATGTTGTGTTGACAACAAGCGCAGATGTACATGTATGTGCAATGTACGCTTCTGAAAGCATGCTTGAAGCTGATGTGTTTAGCATTTGATGGACAAACGTTATTTTTTTTACCACTGTCATAATCCACGTTTCTTTGGTCAGTGATTTTAAACACGGACAAATACCAAAATAGTACATGTAAAGGGTTTCCAGAAACCATGTTCAACGCTAATGCTTATAAAGTTGTGAACCTTCGTTTCTTTCAATTAAATACATATTGCAACATTTCGTATACGTTTGATAATTGTTCGCTATTAAAGCTTCTTAAAGCTGTTAAATCATGCAATGATTTGTAAACAGTTATCACATCTTTCATCTGGCAACCTCGTTTTCAAAAATCATTCAATTAGCCTGCTAAGTAATGTCGTTTGTAAGTACGTACAGTATATTGGAAACCTTAGTTGCAATTATTAATTTCCTAATACAGTATATTACTTTTTTATCGTCACTATGCCGATATCACGTGACTTCATTTATTCCATTGGCGAAGAAAACCTGAATGCACGTATGCAGATTTCGTCAGCATGCATGTATCACGTGATACGTACAGTGCCAAGGCATGTTCTTTTAGTGGTTGATTCGAGGAAGCAAGTTATAGCCCCATACATAACTCTGCATAAGGTCCATTTGATAAAATATCACGTGATTCCGGCTTTTACGTACCTCTGCATAAGGTCCATTGTTTCAATTTACTCGTATTTTAAATTTAGATGGTTTTGACCTCATGATATTGCAAGCATCAACAATATATTCACTGACTACTCGTTTTATAAAACGATGAAAATATTTTTACTATACTTGAATCTTTATATGGCGTAGACTTTAATCTAAGTTACAACACGCAATGATCAAAGTACGATGACAGTTTGACAAACGTATGGAATTTTTTCGATTGGGAGCAATTTGGCCATGAGATTGTATAGTGAATAAAATGTGGAGACCAACATGTTGAGTGCAGCAGGCCACAGCTTTTGCCAAAGCATGCGTGCAATGTTCATCATTCTACCCCATAACGCAAGGTCTAATGAATTAATTTTGCTGAAGTTGGCGAAATTGCTCAATCCCTATAATTAAAATGGCATTATATCATTATGCCCTCACGAATGCTCGGTTTGTACAGATGACAGTCGCTATAACTCGGAATTGTAGTCTCTGTTCTATGGCCCGTTTTCATATACCCGCTACCCTCCAGCAATTCGGTGGCACCCAGAATGTCATTCACTGAAGGACATTTATTTTTTTGCAAGTAGGTTGTGCATAGGCCGACTGGCTTAAAATTCAGGTTTTCTGGCATGGATGAATCATGACATTTAACCAATAAGATGATTCATTTAGAAAGTGTTCCTTCTCATGTTCAACGCGAAGCCTTCCTAAGTCAGCACTTCAGAGTTTTGGGAAGTAAGTTGAGATTTGGCGTTAATTTATCAAGTTATAATAAGATCAGATGCATATGGTATTGCCAAGTTTTATTTTCCTCTGTTCATGCATTCGTAGTCTAGAATTAGGGTACCTGTACAGTACATGTACAGGGCGTGATAAATGTTGAAAACATGTTGAACGGATGTTGACACTGCAAAATCGTCCTCGACAATCGAATCTGATGGAATATTATACCCTGGTGAGACATAGACTAATCCTCCAACTACATGTATGTAGGTCATGATATTTTGCAGTGCCACGTGCTTTTCTTTTCACTCGACGCACTGTCAAGTTTGCCAGTTGAAATGCTCGAGTAATTTTTCACCCAAATTTTGCTTCACAAACATTGAAATGTATCAGTCCTCATCCTTTTTTTAAGAGGAATTTTTTCTAAATGAGATCCCAGTTTGTTGGCATTCCTACACAGTGATTATATTTTTTACCAGATGGAATCAAATTATGTATAATATACCCTACTGAAGATTTGAGACATTTCGTGTTCCTTGAAGTTAGACACTGGCACCTAACTCGGTTGTTGTTGGTACTAAAGAGGATATTAACATTTGTGAATAATTTTATTCTATCATCTTAATATTGATTAAATTTGATTTTTTTTTTCTCGAAATTCAGTGTATATGATTACTTATCATAATCGCGGAAGGGGAAAAATTGTTTGGCCTCATTGGGCGTATGCATGATTTTGAGTCATGACAACAAGCACCATTGAAAATAGGGTGTGCCATTTCTGTGGCTGATAAGCAAAAGTGAAATAATTAGCTTCCGGAAGGGTATGGAACATCTACATGACAATTGTACCAGACTAGTGAAAGTGCAGACGATATGAAACCCACTTACTGTCACTAATGCAAAATAGTGAAAAATGACAGTGAAGCTTTTTCGCACTTGCGCAGATACATGTTAAGCTTACCTTTCATTTTATTTTTATTTATTTTTTATTGCAAATTCAGCATTTCCGATGTTTAATTTTTCTTATTAGTAGTCATCGAATGCATTCTATAGATTTTTTAAAGGTTGTTCAAAATGCGTAGTTCGAGAACAGCAGTTAAGCATGTTGCACAATTTAGGAATTTTGTTTATCGATAAGCTATGATTTTAAGAGGCGCCACCAAGAATAACACCAGACACAACACTACTACAGTAGGGGAGACCGGGGAACAGTGGGTCAAAATTTTAGACTTTATTTATTTTTGGGAGAAATATTCAACTTGTAGCAATCAAAAAATGACACAGTAATCTACCAGCCTTCAAGATCTGCATACATATTTGTCATCTAATTAGATCTGCTAGTTTTTTTGATATAAAATATGAAAGCAGTACCCCATGCCATGTCCCAGTGTACCCCAACATAGGGGCACACTGGGACATGGCATGGGGTACAGTGGTCTAATCGAAATTAAAACTTTCTATATTTCTCCACATAACGTTTAAATGTTGTTTTTGGAATGTTATACAATTGTATTCATTGGCAACTGTTCGTAATGAATGTTTACCATCCACTACTTTAAT
>JAQGAO010007214.1:0-11514 GCA_034697705.1 Ommatoiulus sabulosus
TGGATTTTACTTTCGATTTCTTCTTCCTCTGGGTATAGGTAGTCATTTCACCAAATAATAATTTTTGCCTGACCTCATTGCAACCTGACTTTGCCTGACTTTTCTTTTTGACAAAGTTGCCTGACTTTGCAGGTCAGTGGCAACCCTGTATATAATGGCATATGTGACGCCATGGTAGGGCATAATGTATTATTAGCTGCATTCATTCCATATAAATTAGTGATGGAATGGTTACTCAATCAAGGAGTACATCTAGGGCTAGGCTGAAAAAGCACTAATTCTCACAAAACTTTTTTTTAAGCTGCACGACAACGTGACGATTTTTATAGGACTTGTTCGTTCCAAGCCCATCATTTACGATTGGACCCGTCAATTTGATTGTGACTGGCCAATGGAAGTAGAAAATGCGTGGTGGGAAATTGTTGAGATCCTAAAAGGCAAGGGATTTACAGTGGAAGGTAAATATGATCAGTTAAAATTATGCGAGTTGGTCAGTAATTGAATGGTGAATTTCCTTGAAATTCGATCATAACAGTGATTTTCGTTGGTTCCAGTTGTTTGCAAAATCAAAATGTGGTAATTTAAGCTTGATGTATATTGATGCATGGACATTTATTAGCAAATTAGGCCTCATTGATTTGTTTTATTATTCAGGTCTTTTAAGCCTGTTGTTTTCATAATTTTTATATACATGTAAATCATCCATTTTGATTGCAGGTCCGAGGCCATTGCAAAAGAAATGGAATAGCCTATATAGGACGTTTCACAAACAACCTCGGGGATTAATGAATTGGATTCATGGTGATTGGGAAGTATTGCCGTATTCAGAGTCTCTCTCGTTCCTTCTCAATGTGTAAGTAAGATGGAAGACGATTTCCTCAATTCTGTGTTATGTTAATAGTAGGTGCCAACAGATTGCTAGGTCTACGATGGCTAAGCCAAAATTAGGAACATGATAGGTTCAGAAAAGTAGGGTTCTACTGTGCAATCAAATGACAACATTAGCAAACCATTGGTCAAGTACCATGCTAACACGTTGAGCTAGTATTTTTTTAAAGCTAATTTGGAGCCTTAATATGAGCATCTATGCCAAGTATGCCCTCCGCAAATATCCCAAATTCTAGCGATTTTACAAAAAGTGACCGGAAATGTGTCTCTGACGGTCGATTCACGTAGCATTATGTGCAGCGTAATACAAGTTATGTATACTCCTCCCGCAGGCCAAAGGAAACGAAAAGCTTTTTTGAGGATGAAAAGGATGGATTTTCTGAAGGTTAGTTGCCGTATTTTATTTTTAAAATTCCGAGAGTGGGAATATCTGTGATGATAAAAATTGAAGCTGAAGATTGATATTATTTTACCAATTGCGCGGTCCTGGTTGCTGTTACTCAATGACAAGTTACAAGCAAAAAAAAAAAAGCAAGAATGCCTTCAATCGATAATTGCTTTAATTTAATGAATTTATTGTATTTTATGCAGGAAATCGTTGATATTTTTTACAAAAAGTCTTAATTCCTGAAATTGTTTCAGTTTGGAGCACAGATAGTGAGACAGAAGAAGAATCTAAATTCACAGATAAGAGGAACTTCTTATATCAAGAGACTAACTCTAAAACTCTGCTTTCTAAACTAAAAAAGGAAAAAGGCATTAGAGGTTATGCCATTGTGTTTGTAGATTATATGATGACTTTGAACAGACAGTATAAATCTGGAGAGTTTAACATCAGTCTGAAAAGAATTATGAAGGAAATAATGGACATTTTCTTCTGATGCTCGTAAAGTATTCACTTAAGAATTAATACTTGCTTATACAGTACAAGGGCTTGCAAAATGCCTTTTACCAGAAAAATAAATACTTGGTTGAGATTAATGCTCTTTATAATTCATGTTATGTTCAATTTTGAATTTTTGTACATTAATATTTATTTATTGAATGAAATGGCTGTAAACAGAACAGACCGTTCATTGATTTTCTTTTGATTCCAATGTGCTCAATATGCACACCTATTAGTAATTGTATGGTTTTCCCTAACTAAGTTCATAAACACTATATTATTAGTCAATGCAATCATTTCTTAAATTACAGTGAAAAATTTCTTCCAAAATTCACAGAATTTTAGAGGAAAGTATTACAATGATGATAATTTGCATTTGTACATAAGGTTTAAATAACATCTTTGCATCTTATTCTCATGATAAAATCAAAAGCAGTTTGTCATAGTGGTGTTTCCCTAGCGAGGTTGCTGTAGCTTAGGCAACGTCATATAATATTTTGGAAGATCTTTGGCAATTTGTTTTAGTATCTTTCAGGTCAACAAACGTATAATATATACAAAGTAATGATAGCACCATCAGAAGTTGACAGACAATGCTTCATGTTCACGGCTGGAATGCTTCGTTTTCCTTGAATTGTACTTCATTGAGATCTGCTGCCTTATGCTCAAGAACTCCTCCAGGTACTTCCGCTTGACTTCGTGGCAGTCCAAGAAGGGAATGTCTTCTGAGTGTTTCATCGTTAGCGCCAACACATGTCTTGACAGATTCTGCTGCCCTTTGAGTGTGATCCTTTGCACCCGGAACATCTCCTCTGCCCTGCAGAGCAGCATAAAGGCGACACTTGTGGGGAAGGTCAGCCGACCATCTCGAAATTGTTTTAGCTCCACGAACCGATGAACATTGGGTTCGATGCCTTCGCCCTTTTTAGCTGCCACCTGGACAATGCATTTCTTGCAAAAGACGTGCTTCTTTTTCAGAGAAGTGATGATGTAGCCGCCTAGATTGTAGAGGCACCACTTATCGACATCATCTATAGGCTCACTGACGGCCGTCAAGTCAATGATACTGTTGAAGTCATCAGATATAGACACTTGCGTCCAGTCAATCGCACCAATGTTCGAGTTATCACCTGCAGAGCTTTGACTTTCTTGTTCATTCTTTCTGGCCCTGCTGCCAGTTTTTGGCGTCTGGGGTACATCTGGATGGCCGCGGGCGCTGAGTAAGTACTGCGACACTGCCAAGCTGCTCAGGCGCTGCTTGAAGAGGAGAGCTGGTGGTGCCGGGTTCTCCATCCTCATTGTGGAGAGAACATTCTCTGCAAGGTCTTGGCTGAAGCGTGCTGTCAGGATGTAACTGAGATGGTGCTGCTCAAGGAGGTCCTCCTGGATCTGAAGGACAGTGGCCGTGGCCATGAGAACGGCACTTTGCACTGGTTCCCAGGCGCCCGCTGGTCCAAAGCGGAGGGCCTGAAACACGTCCATGACAGAGCCCAGGAAGGCCAACGACTGCAAGTACTGCTCAACAGAGAGCTTACTCAGTGCCAGCACGGGGTGTTGTGATGTCATGTGCTTGAACCAGTCATGGATGAGATCCAAGAACCATGCTGTCGTTTCTGCGGTGATAGACCACCCGTGGAACTGAACCATGCAACGCATCGTTGCGGTGACGTCCCTGCCCGCTAGGCGGTAGGCATGCTCTGGTCTAATACTTTCGAAAAGGTCGGCACATAGCACCTCCTCGGTGAGGTGTGGTGCCATCTTCAGTTCCCGGCCGCCCTGCAATGCCACCACCTGGTGCAGGTGCTCTGTGGAAATCTCCCTGTTCGGCAGTTTAAAACTGTTGGCATGCTCAGAGTTGATATATACCACCTGGTGTCTAAGCAGTGCTGCCCAGACACACTTTAGCAGGTGGGCTGCATCTGGGCAGAAGTACAGGAACTCTTGTGGGTGGCAAGGATGGATGATGCGATTGACCACTTCGTTGGCCGAGGCTTGCACCCCGAAGGCTTCCCACATGGCCCAACTGGGACCTTCCATATCGCTGGTTATATTGCACACATGCAACCCTACAGAGTGAGCCTTTGTGATTATCTCGGTGAGAATGGGCTTGTATACGGCTCCATTAGTGGCGCCATTGATTAAGTAGTATGCTACAGTCTGCTTCCAGGAGCTGGCAACCCCACCCAGCATTAATACAAGCCCCTTGGTGGCTGTACCCACGTGCTCCGGGAGTGACACTGCCCCAATGGTGGAGCCCGTGCTCTTGTCATGCTGGAAACCAGGGGTGATGGGTACCTCTACCAGCGCCAGGCTGCAAAGGCGCTCCTTATCTGACATGTGTTCCACCTTGACCTGCAGCATGTCAAAGGCCTCCTGCAGGATTCCACTCTCAAAGGAGATTGTGTGCAAGCGCCGATTAAGTGTGCGGGCAGAGGGAAGTGGGTATCTGGTGCCAAGGAGGGCGCTGTAACCCACATTGCCACATGAGAACTTGAGTTTGAGGGCACTCATGACGGACTCCCTTGACCACAATGAGCCACGCGTGCTCTTCTGACCCAACTTTGCAATCTGGTCTTTGCTAAGGAAGGCCCCCAATTTCTGCTCCATGAGCTGTGCACGGTTCTTTAACTGCAGCAACTGTTTGGATAACTTGGCATTGCTGGCCCGCAGTGTCTGGTGGCGCCTCATCAGCCTGTGAAAGTCATTGCGTAGCTGCCATGTGGTCTGGTCGCTTGAACATTCAAGAGGCGTTTGGATGTGTGATAAACAGTCACCTGTTTACAAAAGCAGAAATGTCAATGGTGTGTATGCAGTGCTGACAAAAGTGACAGAAACTAACTTATTTCAGAATAACATATTTTGATGAAATAATTGTCTACTTCTTCCAAAATGATTTTCTAACCGAAAAATCAGTTTTTTCTTAATTTCAAGCATTAAATATTTGAATTGGTTTTTTATAAAAGAAAATGATAATACTTAAGAACAAAGGTTAAAAATGGTTTTTTCCATAGAAATTGCAAAATTTTATAATAAAAATTCTTTTCATTTTGCGCTTTGATTTTGCTTTTTAACTTACCTGCAGACATAGCAGGTGGTACGGTGATTTGTGGTGAACAGCAGTATTCAGCACCGGTATTGTCATCGCCTTCTGGTATAAAGAACAGATTAGTTAGTATTCAAAAAACGCATAAAAATGTTTGTGATTTTCTATTTTTATAAAGAAGTCAGCCACACAACTATACACTGCTCCTATCATAATTTGTATAACATCTTATTTCCTCATAAACCCATATACCTAATGCTGAAGATTGACTCGCATATGTGTGTTCACAAGGTGTAGATGGAGGAGGCCCGTTGTGGAGTGTGTTGTCTTGTGGAGTGTGTTGCTTCAGCGATGGGGTTCCCTCTGTCAGTTTGCGACCCTTTACAGTTTTGCCATCACCTGGCTTCTTGTTATAGCTGAACTCTGTCGGAACCGCATTCCATTTTAGAAGTTTCTTGCCATCTTTCCTTTTGTTTTCAAACTGATCATTTAGGAAATGCATCTGGAAGTGCAATGATATTCATATTTGTAGAGGTGTTGATCGCAATGAAAACAATGGCCCGAGACTTGCCTCACATAGCTTGGCACTCGATGAAATCCGATCATTCTGCCTTCCCATTTTCTCCACCCAAACCTGTCGGCGGTGAGGGTCGCTCGGCAGTTTGAACAGACGATAGCCATTTTCGGGCCTGCTGCGACACCCATATGCTGCACAACTTGGCATACTTCTACATGAAATGAATTAAATTCAATATTCTTGAAAACCCATTTACAAACAATGATAGCTACAATTAGTGCATTTTCACACAAGTAACTGCATGCATCCGCCTGCCTGCCATATGGTAACATATATATTGAACTTTAAATTTTATGAATTACACAGAACATTTGTAATAACAAATGGTCCGATGTTATTATAGCCGAGATACTCATCCCTGATAAATAACGAAAAAAACATTTAATTATGGAAACAATTAAAATTGGAATAAATAATTATAGCAAGATAGATCATTATCCATGGAAAAACAATTAACAGTACATGTACTGTAGATAGATTGAAATTCGTTTATTTTACAATGAGACAGATTAAAAATATGCATGCATTTGTTATACAGTACATGTACATGTATGTGAACAGATGTAAATAAAATTAAAGCTCCATGTTTTCAAATTCTAAAGTCTAAACTTGTCTCAAGAATTCCCTCTACCCTCGGATTCCCTCTACCCGAAGCGACACCTAGTGGTAACTTTTCACCATAATATCGCTAGTATGAGAAAACTGCACAAAAGGTCGAGGTTTCTTATACTCAGACATAATATTTACGAATTGTGTATATACTTTTAGAAGTCGTGAAAACTGTCCTAAATCAATTCACTCGAAAATTAATTTGTTCGAGCTAGCTATGTTTCGACTAAAACCGAATGCATTCCTTTTGCAAGCTCATGACTTCACAAATGCCAAAAGTGTAATTCGTAAAGCTGCTGTCTGAGTACCCATGCTGTAACGCACGCAGTCGATTGTTCTTAATTATGTGCTTGTCAGAAGAAGTTTCTCCTTCACTATAGCAAATACAACAACAATTATACTCACGTTCTGCACTAGTAAGATGCTCCCATACCAAAATTACTGTATAAATACATGCAAGTGCAATAAACAAGCGCAACTACAACAAACAAACCGCACTTGGCCCAAATATGGCTGTCGTTCAATCATCACACCGCTATCCGCAGAATGGCACACTTGATACCTTTGGATAACTTTTGATCTTTTTATCAAAAAAGGCGACATCCATGGTTGATAGGCGTTGATGACATATTGGAACTCAGTTGTTCAAGTTTTCGTAGTAAGAATTGGAAACGTTATGCGAATCTTTCGACTTTAAAAATATCTCCCTTTAATGTGCAACCGTCTCTTTAATTCTGGGTATAAAATGAAAGCGCTCACAGCACACGCATGTTTTTAATTTGGTTCAAATTGCTCAGAAACTGCAAATTGTCAGACGCCAAAGAATTTATGTAAGCTAGTTTGCTACGGATTGGATTAAAAAATGTGTCCCAAGATGGCTACAGGTCGTGGTTTGTTTACGCAATGTCATTGCGTGTTTATACTTCAGTAACAATTGTAAATAAAAAAAACAAATATATTTGCGGCAATGAAAAACGCTGCGTAATTCGAGCTTGCATTCTTTAATTTTTTTTAAATCAATTTTAAGGAACTCCTTTCAACAGTTCTAAAAACCCAAATCAGTGTCAATAGCCGAACGACGTAACTCATCTGGCGCTCCCATTATGTCCTAATCTTAGGCGCTCCAAAGCCGCTCTAGAGCATACCTCGCGGTCTCCTTGCTCGGGCAGGGCAACTCCCACATATCGCTCATCTCACGCGGCCTATGTGGCAGGACCGCGTCACGCCGATCCTCCGGTGCCCCTCCGCTCCTGAAAATCCGTCTTGAATTTTTCCGAAAAATCGGTCAATCTTCGACCTCTCGATCGCCGTCCGTTCACCGATTCCAGGGTGTTCTCGTCCCCGCTCCGAATCGTGATCCGGAGCGGTTCTGAATCGTTAGAGGGCGGATCCCAGGGGGACTACATTTTTGCCGTTGTTTTTCCGAGCCGGTGAATTCGCCTTCGGAGTCGGAGCAGTCTGGTGGTTGTTGAGCAGCGGAATTTCAGCGCTGAATCGGATTTGGAACGAAAAAACGACCACCGAATCGAGCAGGAAAGGCGGCCAGCTAGCAAGATGGCACAGATTCTGCCCATCAAATTCCAGGAGCATTTGCAGGTAAGCGGAATGTCAAAGGGGCTTCACACGCCCCCAGCCCAGGTCGGCCATGTTCTGGAACCGAGCGTCAAAAATTGATTTCTCGTTTGATTTTCTCCCCTTCATTTTCTTCCCCCTCGACCGAAACTGGGCTAAAACGTGTCCCTGGGACGCCCTAGGCCCCAAAATCGACCCTCGATGGCCATGCGGGGCCAGAATCGTTGGCTTCTTGGCACAGGAAGTACCATTGTATAGTGCCAAAATGGACGTTAGGCCTAAGGCGCCGGAATTCCTAGACGGGGTTTTGGGGTCGAAAATCCAACTTTTTCATATCGTATTTCGGCAGTTTCTTGTCACGTTGCGGTGGAATACCGTGAATCATATCCCTCGCCTCTGTAATCGCGCGTGCGATTTGTTTGGGTGTGCCATATGCAGCGCATTGTTGGCTTATCACATGGTTTTAAAGTCCGTGGTTGCCAGGCAACGGTGATGTGGCGTTGATGGGCGAAGGTCAAAGGTGACTCAGGGTCATCCGTATCGTGCTTAGCACGGTCAAGAGAGGGATGGTTTGACATAACGCGGTCAATGTAGGAAACTGGCGATGTAACAGCATTGTGCTGTAACCTCATAGGAAGTATTCCAATGACATGTCTTTGCGTAATAGACATGTACATGTAGTGTGTTCTAAATCTTTTGATGACATGTTCACTTTAACGACATGTACACAACAAGTAAGGTGGCTGTTAGCATTCTCGCCTTGCATTTGGTAGACTCAGGTTCGATTCCTGGGTCGGCTAGCCTCTTTGTGGGTTTTCATGGTTTACCGTAATTCCCCAGGCGAATGCTGGAATATTTCCTATGTTAAATTGGCCATGACTGTGTACCTTTCCCATTATGCCCTTTTCCTTGTTTAGGTTCTTCCCCAGCCACGAATAGACTAGTGAACTAAGTGAAGTGCTGTGCTATCGTGGCCGGTCCCAAAGCCCGGGTTAATGGGGAGGGTTGAGGAAAGCTATGGGGGAGCTTTTGTGAAACCTTTTCTAGTAAACTTCATTGCTGTCCCTTCCGACGGAGGGAGGTAGCATATGAAGTCTTCGAAGGTCGGAAAATAATAAGTAAATAATAACACAAACATGTTTGACTCCAAACTATGATAGAAATTTTTTAATGTGTCAGTTTTGCATAACTCTGCTAATGTGTTCTGAGATGTTGCCCTCTTCTTGGACTGTCATGGTGCTTAAAATTGCGGATCATACCTTATGTTGAGGTTGGACATGTTGTGCAACTGCATATTATTAAGTAATGCTTAATTAGCGCAAACATGAAAATCGCAAGATAAGTTGTTCTGAAACTTCAAATATGGCGAATTCAGGGAACTTACGTTGGTGATGTAGCACATCGCACATTTCCACAATAATCTTATGAAATCATAAAAACAGCAAACTTAATTTTATATTTATGTCACGTTAATTGGCGAGTTTGATCCAAACAGTCATGAGACTGTCAATATCACAATATTGATCAATCCCATGATAAGATGGTGAGAATGCATGTGTCACATCACCAGCATACCCATGTTTGTCATGTTTAGTTTTAAAGCGCACCTTATCATGGAAACTGCTTTTATTCAAATTTCATAAATGGTTCGTATGTTGCACAGGACAGGTTTATGATCTTTCTTGACTCTTAAAACTCGTAAAATATGGTGATGTTATTAAATCTTAAGATAAATATTTTCTACAACAGAATGTAGAAGATGTGGACTTGTTAACATGGATGATATTTATGGCATTGTTTACACAACGTTGGGCATCAGGTTGAAACTAACCTGAAAACCATGTCATATGTGTCATGCAGGTGTTCATTGTGGTTACTGTTATGAAAGACATCATTGGATGCTTTGGGAACTATCGTGTCAACATGCTCGTTTCCTCATACCATAACATCCTGTAAATAATACATGTAATGCATTTGACTTTCTACAATTAAGCATGTGTGATTTTTGAAACTAACCGGAGCAACTGTGTGTACATTCTTATTCCTTACTTATCAAGCATAAGTGGTGTTGAAGTGCATACAAATTAAATAACATGTGACACATTAGCGCTGTTCATTTCAGGTCAAAGGTAAGTTGGTGATCTTTAAATGCGTCATCAATCTAAATTACTGTAATTCTTACTGTCGAGTTTAATTGACCTTATTTGGATTCTACACTTTATGGCAGATGAAGTGTACAAAATCGACTGAGTGACGGTTTCGTAATAAGTACTAGCCGTTTAGAATGCATTTCTAAAGAAACGCAATAAGGTCAATTGATGAACTCTTGTTAATTTAATAATTTTCCATTAGCCGGCAATCGTTCTGCCAAAAGTTTCTCATCAGTCACCTGCTGTTTCACCAGTCGTTTTTCCATTTGCAAAAAAATTACAGCAGCATCTATCATTAAGGTCACTTCACTTCATGATATCCAAAATTATCGCTAAATTCAGCCATAGTTTAGTCAAACATTTCCTGTAAATGACTTATCATATAGCCACGAAAATGTATATAAATTGGTTATCGTTTAGCCAAAACTTCCATATCAGTCATATTTCGTTTATCTAAAAAAAAACTTTGTTCAGTTCTCATTAGTAAATCAGGTGAAAAATTTCGTGAATCTGCTGTTTACCATTCTCCCGTTCCAACAATTGCTGCGTCTCACGATTGTTTATCTAATTGATGGGGGTTCTGTAAAATCGATCCCAATTATTGGCATTCAACCAAGCCACGTTCAGCAACTCGAATATGAGCATGTTCTGACTTTCCCAACGAAAATGCAGAAAACTTAGGCTCCGAACCGTTACGGAGACTCTGGTTTCTGCAGTCAGAAATGCATCTTTAATTCTTTGCGCTGTCATTGGCTTATCTCGTTGCAGCTTGGGTTGCAGGATCTCTGGCAAACCCCTGACCCTCTGACCTTAATGACAGACTGTGTTGCTCAAGCGCTGTCAGCATCCCTGGCTGATAAATGGACGCTTTTTCTGAATGGAATCTGGGCACGCTCTTTGACAAAGAATGAAATCAGGCCTTGGACCTTACAAAGGGTATTGCAAGCGCCGAAATTGTTCCTGAAATAGCCATCTTAAAGAAATCACTTAGTTGGCATTAGGATAGCCTGCCAGCTCCTTGTTAACAGGAATGGGCCAATCCTCGCCAAGTCATTAATACAAGCAAATCTGAACATCCGCCACTTCCTTGTCTGTCATATCTGCTCAGTTCCTGATGCTGCTATTGGTTTCGTATATGCCAAAAATAGTGTCACTTCTGTTTATGGATTCTGGCTGAGATTTGTACAATGTGGGTCTCTTGCGGTGATTTGTGTTCAATAGTCAGATTTTGAATAGCCAGCTAATTTCATATAACATTCCAAGTAGGTCAATGTATGAGATTGACCTGACAGGAGATCATATTGGCTAGTTATGGTGATATTGAATCGCCTTATTGTTAATTTAGGTGATTGTACGAAGCTAACAAGACTTAAGGACGACTTGATTGTAGCAGCTAGGTCACAATTTGATGTTTGTTCATCGGTGATCAAATTCAAACTGCTTTCTTTAGACCAATTTGGAGTTATGAAACTACTGTAGATCCTTAGCTGATGTTATTGTAGGCAGCACACACAGTTATAAAATAAAAGTATTTAATTTTTCGATTGTTTTGCAACTTTTGGCAGAGCAGAATTCAAGAATATGAGCAAATACATGAACATGTGTACTCGGTGTAGGCCTACACCATAGTCAAACGTGTTGAATCGAGCTTGATCAAAACTGTATAATCTGGGCTCGTCTATGAATTAATTTTGCTGAAAATTGAATCCATGATACAGTAGAACCTCTCTTATGTCAACTAATTGGGACCAGAGGTGGTTGACATAATCGAAAAGTTGACATAAGGGAG
>JAQGAO010007215.1:0-11510 GCA_034697705.1 Ommatoiulus sabulosus
ACTAAATCATTGTCAATGAAAATCACATAAAACAATGTCCCCTTAACAAGGTATACCACTTACAACCTCACATTGCAATAGCCGCAGTAATTTTGAAATGACACAGGGTGGTGATGGACTTATGAATCACCCTGTATATTTCTCCATTATCCAATCTTCACTGTATACCTGCCCAGAATAAAATTATTAATAGTTGACCCTCATCCAACTAACAGTTTTACGTTCAAGCTTAATAGAGCGTTTTATACTGTAACATACTGCATGTATTTAGTTTGTGTTTGCCAATGTAAAGGAAACAAACGAAACTTGGTTTCCGAAACTGGAAACTCAACTAACGTAACTGGAAACTTGGCATTCAAGTTTCGCAAACCAAGTTTCAGTTATGTTATTCATTCAGGCTAAATTCAAAATTCTCAATAAATACTAATAAATAGCTAAATTCTTTCGTTTATTTTTTTTATTTTTTAAATAATCAACTCGGAAAGGAGACAGCATTGTATGTGCAATTAAAGAATCGAAAGGGCTTTGCAAATCTTCCCAACTTTACTTTTGAAAAAATTAATCAACGTTGAAAAAAAGATGAAAATGGATTTTTTTTTTTTTTTTTTTATAAACATCAATAGCTGTTCCAAACTGGTTGTTAATTCCTTCAACTTAAGCCGGCCATATCACGCGGGGAAAGTTACATCTTTTCGTGTCCGAAAAGTCAAGCGCATATTTCTGAGCATTTTACTAATCATGACTTTTGAAAAAGAAATTTCCAAACTGAAAGTAATTGGACTTTATTTAAGCTTTTATAATTGGCAAATTAAAACATTTCATTTCTCGTAATTCACATTCTAAAAAACAGAACTTTTTGAACATGCCGTATTTCCAGATATAACTTTCCCCGTGTATGGCCGGCTTAAGGTTCGCTCTGGTTTGGAATCTGACAAAATGGGGATCTTCTGTCAAATTGCGCATCAGCAATCAATCCACATCATGTATCTTCAAGTGGTCGGAACAATCAAATAATAAAACAACAACACGACCAAGAACGTTTTAGTAGCAATCAATCCATCTGACTTACCCTCATGGTGAGCACGTAGGCCTCGGCCTGCTCAGCAGTCAGCTTGCCTACTGTCTCCAAGACGCGACGCAGCATCTTGCCCACATCCTCGGCCATGGACACATCGCCGCACACGTAGAAGTGACCGCGTTCCCCGTGAATCTCGCGGAACACCACGGCGCCGTTGTCCTCTAGAAGGTCCTGCACGTATTTCTGCACGACGATAAAGACACGAAAGACCGTCGCGTCACATGGTGTCATCTGGCGGGCAAAGAAAGAAATTACGCACTATAGGATGCTCACCAGTCGTGAATCTGGCTCCCTGGAGAAAGCCGTGTACACTCGGCTGATGACGCCGTCTGTCATCATGCGCTCCGTCTCCTCCTGGAAGATGTTCATGGCAGAGCGGCGGCAGCCGAAGTAAAGACTCATCCGCCCGTACACGGCACGCTCTGGTGGTAATGCATGAAACGGAACATTGAGAAAAATAGAAAGGAAAAAAACACAGCCTGTCAAGTTTCTTAATCATTCCAATCAATCCTGTTTTCGTTTGATAAAAAACAGCTTTCGTCTTGCGCCAAGAACCTGAGTTCTTAACCTCGTCAAATTATTCAGTCTGCCATTTTTTAAAACATTTAAGCCCCGGTTAAACTAAAGGGAATCTGCGATAAGTGCAAAAATCGGACGGTAAACAACGCGTATCCGGTTTACCTTTATTGTCCAGAGCTGAAAGCTTGAAGTGGCGGTCCTGCCAAAAGCTGCGAAAAGGCGCTATTCCGGTTCCAGGACCTACCATAATGACTGGAACTGAAGGATCGTCCGGCAGGCGGAAATTTGGGGCGCTAAAAGGAAGAAAACGTCCTAAAGGTCCAATCGCCACCGTACGAGTAGCTGACTAGATCCATCAGAACCGACCAATTAATGGTTTATTGAAGTTACTCACTTCCTAATGAATCCAGCCACGTGAGAATTGGGCTCCGCGTTGGCCAAATAGTTGGAGCAAACGCCATAATGCCACGGCCCTTCACCTTCTACATAAAAAATGATCAAATAAATAAAATTGTCACCTTGACTTGTGTTTCTATAGCTCCCATTGACGAAATCCATGTATTCGATCGTCATTCAATCGGATCTTACTTTGAGTCCGAAACTGGACAACGGCCACGGTCAAGTGGATTTCGGTCGGAGTGAAGCGCGGCGACGAGCTGATGCTGTAGAACCTGGTCTGCAGGATGGGAAGTTGGGTCAAGAGCAAGGCCGGCTCCACGACCACCGAGGGGAACTGGTCAAGCACCTCCAGCATGGTCGGATAGTTCTGCCGTTTCCACTCTTCGTACTCGTGGGTGTCCTATAGTAAGGCAGATTTTGAGAAAGTAGAGACAGATGGTGGACGGAAGTGGTTATTATTCGCAGTACCAACAGCAGATTTTTTGAAAACAAAATTTGCGATTGTTTTTCGAGACTTTTCTTTTTACAACATTTCCTTAATTTTACTGCATGTATTTCCAAGATGTGGAGATGTTGCAATTAGACGCCTTAAATTACCGCAACCAGAAAGATTTTAATATCAAAAACACATATTAATATTAAAATCTTTCTGGTTGCGGTAATTTAAGGCGTCTAATTGCAAGTTCAATGCCAACCACTTGATGATAGAAGATGAAGATGTGGAGATTAAAAAGTATGAAAGTCATTTTTGAGAGAACTCCAACAAATAACGGTAATAGATATATAAACGGAAATTACGAAATAACGATGTACGTGCATTTTTTTTAAACGAAAGTATAATATTAGTAAAATCGAAAATGTTCTTTTAAAAATGCGGACCTTTTTAGAGAGAATTAAGAGTGAAAACGTATCTTTCACATTCAAAAAACATTTGCTTCTGAAATAATGCCATCATTTCGAAAAGAAATAATTTCATACGCTGGCTAGTTCGGTCAGTCTTTCACTCTCTGCCTCGTCCGATGCCAAAGACGCCAAGATCTTGAGCAGCTGCGGCGCCGGGGGACTGGTCACGTCAAGGTAGCGGCAAAGGGCGGTCCGCAGGGTGCACGGCGGGAGACGTTCGTGGTGGATCCAGGTTTTGCTGAGGCCTGCCGAGGTAAGAGATGAAAGAGTTCAAGATATTCGAGCACCAATAAATATAACGTCTGTTGCAAATTCCATTGAAACATCCATATTTTCTGCGATTTTGGCGGCTACTACCATTGGCCGTGTGCTGCTCCTTGAGGACTTGGATGTTAATTTTCTGGTCTGGGCACAAGGAAGAGGTCATGCGTGTCAAGATTCCGTCAACAATTTCCCGTCGGTTGATGGGGCAAATCCCCAAGTGGTCACCCGGGTAAAATGTCAGTTCACCCCCAGTGGATTGGCTCTCCAGACGGATCAGTACGGTGTGGCGACTGCATCAATTGGAAAAAACAGCACACAGTTTTGCTTACATTTTTATTTTCGTTTATATTTTGTGCTAAATAGAGTCTATAAATTAAAAACGAAATGAAAGCTTACTCATCGTCTGGCGGATGCAGTTTCTGAATGGAAATCACTTTGGACGAAACGATGGTCCGGTTGTGCAGTTTCGAAAGACCTGTATGATCCCATGCGGAAACAAAAATTAAAGAGAAGCATGCAGATGCACTGACATTATTTTGCATTTTTCCCCCTGAAAAAAGCCAAGCGTGCCACAGTGTGATCAAATGTCCCACCCTGGCAAAGGTCTTCCTCCTGATCTCCGTCGGTCACTTCGATGAGCCGAACCTTCTCACCCGTCCACTGATCCTCTCCCCTAAAGGCCGCCGTCACCTCGTTCATGTTCTCTCCCACGCAAAACACGTCGCACGCGATCTGAAGGGTATAGGGAGAATTTGTCGTAAACCAGCAGAAAAAAGTTGTCCAAAGTGGTATTTTATCAGTTTTTCGCTGCAATTATTACAACATGGTATATGGTACTTTTTTTTATCTATAAAATATATATTTTTTTTTTCATTTTAAAAATCAGTTTTTCAAAATGTTTTAGTGTAGTAAATAACGAGCTCTGGTTTATACTGTACGTATGCTTTACGAAGTTTTAAATGAAAGTTTAACACTCCTAATGCAACCTTTTCGCATTAACTGTATTATTTGCATGTTGAGCAATTCGTAAGATCGCTTCAATAAAATTGCTGTAGTCTTGCCACTATTTTGCAAATTCAAAATTCTGCCCTTTTTTCTATACATTTTCTTTCGAGACAGGTGCAAATTCTTAGTTTTCCAATGCCATATCGCAGCCCACCTGAAAGGCTTTCCTGGCCCATCTCCTGAAGGCTTGCTCCTGACCGCAAAGCTCATCGCCACACTCGAGGTCCAGCAGCCTCTCTCCGCCCAACTCCACCAGCAGGTTGTCCACGTAACGCCCGAACGCGCAGAAGTTAGGATACGCGCTCGAACCCAATGCGAACAGAGCGAACCTGAACAATAAAAAAAATAAAGAAAACGTTGGAATTCTGTTAATTGTCTCAGCATTTAATGTTTTAAAACGTTAACGTACCGGACGTTTCCCAGCGGCCCGAACTCGTGGAAGGATATCCTGTCCAGAGAGGATTCCCGCGACTGGCTTCGCTTCATATCTGTCTGGCTGTTCATCTTGATGAAGGATTTGGATTTACCTCTGCAATAAACGGATTTATTTCTTGAAAAAAATATGCGTAGGATGCATTTTACTAACACGTTCGAGCAGAACTCGAAGGGTGTCAGCTAAAACTTGAGTAAATGCCGGCTTTGTCGGTTGTTGCAATGTTTTGAACAGCTGGAATTACCATGGCACAAATGGAAATTGCATTATTTTTTAAGACGAAAGCCAGGGTTTCTCAGAAATTTTCAGACTAGCTTCTACATGTAGAACAACTCGTAAGTGAACGTTTCCCCACAAAAAAAAAACAACAACAACAAGTATAACTCATCCCCTTAAATAAAAATAATCGAGAATCGCCTGGTAATTTCTTCACATAATAGTATCAAAAACTTGAAAAGCAAAATGGCTTCCCCTTCTTTTTCCTTAAAGACTCGCCTCATTTTGTGGCCTTCGTTTCCTGGAATTTCGCTGACTTTCATACCGAAAAGATGCTTGGCAAATTCCTGCGGGTAAAGGCAATTACGACTTGAGAAACGTTTGGAAAACCTGGAGATTTAATGTATGTCACGAGTGGTGGCACCCTCTCGCACCTCTCCGTTTTCCGGTGGATCCCCATTTCCGAAGGTGCTAGTGACCACCAGGACGAGTGTCTCGTGCTCCAGGTCCATGACGTCATAGTCTGCCATGCAGGTGACCTGAGCGTTGAAGGCGTGGCAGAAGAGGTCGCCGAGTGTCTGAGCGTAGCCTTCCGATTTGCCGGTTTCCGTGGCGTACAAAATGGTGGCCTTGATTCGCCTGGACAACGCTTTGCCAAATAACTTCGAAGTGAATTTCACGGCCCTGCAACGAGAACTCTTCATTTCGTTATGCCCATATTACGCGAATGTAACGAGGATAAAAAACAAATTGTTCTGGGTAATGGTCAAAACTAAGATTGTTGTTTACCCTCAGACAAGAATCCATGCGGAAGACAAAATATGTTTGAAAAGATATAACGAAATAAGGGTATTACGCTTATTCAAATTCGTTATAACCGAGTTTTTTAAATTTTAATTCGATTGCAGTCGTTATATAGGTAGATTTGAATGAAACAAGTTTTCATTGTATGCATCACCTTGGGGATATATACAACGAATACAACGAAAAGAAACAAAAATAATTCCTACAGGCCAATGAACGTATACTGCTTAGAAATATTTTCTGCCAAGTAGGATTCCTCACATTAACTTTATTGAAATTAGATTTTTTTATAGGGGACTTAACGAGTAAGTGCATGCTCACCTGGCAATTTCTCGGAAGCGGAACTTTCGGGTCGATTTCCGGCGCTCTGCTTTAATTTTCTCTCGATCTACTTTCCAGACGTGCGTTTTCCACGCTGGTTCCTGTAAATGCAAATTTTGAATTCGTTTTTTAAGAAAGTTAAAAAAAAATTACATTTCCCGATTTTTTTAATGGGAATTTTCTATGACAGAACTGTCATAACGTTGCACAGTTCATTGGTTATTGTGCACTAAAAGCTTTTCCACCCTGAAGCCGCAATTGCGCTGACCTGATACTCGTAGGACGGTTTGAGGTGATACAGAAGCATCTCCTGATGGAAAACGGGTAAGATGGAGCCGCTCATGGGGGGCACGATCCACACCCAATCAGCCTGACATCCTCCGCGGAGACGATTCTCGTTCTCAACGTGCTTCATGAACGACTCGGACGCTGTGTGGTGGTCCATGATGGTGATGTTTTTACTCTGCACGGATAAGAAAAACAACAGCATGATCCAATATAACGAAGTAAAACTGCATTTTTTAGAATCTTCAATATTGCGAGGGGAAACTACAGCTCAATTGTTTTAACACTTTAAGATTACGCTATTTGAATTTGAAAGTAGAGAAATTAACGGAAGTCTATCGTATACTGCAGGTAAATTACGATTTTTATATTGTATTATTTTTTTTGTTGAAAACATGAAAAAAAAACCAGTTTTTGTGGGGAAAAAAGAGGGACGTTGTATTAAATGTGCGCATGTCTTTACTTCGATTTATTGAAATAAACCTATAAAATGGAAATCACTGCAGCATATTTTCATGGGACACCGCACCCACCTGAAAGCTGTAGAGCACGGCCAGGTTGACTTCCACCAGAGCCCTATCTTTCCACAGGCTGGACGTGGTGGTCGTGTCTAAACCCATTTTCTTGGCCACCGTCTGAATGTGCGAAAAGAATGCCGTGAAAGTTCGAAGTGGAGGTTTGGTCGAGCGAACGGCCCGACGGAAAAGGCATGTAAAGTGTGCTTACTTCCAGGGCATTGAAACGGTTGACGTCGCACAGGTCGCGGCATCCGATCTCGGTGACCATGTACCAGCCGTTGAACGGCGCTGCGGTGAACTCCACGCCACCCACGTCGAACAACATGCCGGACACGGCAGGGACGGCGTACCAACGATAGTCGAGTTCGGCGAACCACTCGAACCTAACAAGGAGCGAAATATTCAAACACGCCACCATGCATCCCGGATTATGAAACAAAATCCCCATATTGACGTAGTTTTACGGTGATATTAGGGTAGTTGAAGCACGGGAGAAGTGCAGAAAAACGAGGGAATCATTTAATATATTTCGATTTTATGCAAGTTTCATTGAACCACTAAAAATTGCCATATACTGTATAGGGTTGAAAATGCGAATTACCTTGCACTATAACGATCAAGGAGTTTCCGCAGGGCTACTCAATTCTCACTAATTTCTTAGTGGCCCAACTAATTTTTATTCAAAAAACAAACTGCAGTTGCTTTAAGCCGGCCATACACGAGGAAAGTTATATCTGGAAATGCGGCATGTTCAAAAAGTTCTGTTTTTTAGAATGTGAATTACGAGAAATGAAATGTTTTCATTTGTCAATTATAAAAACATAAATGAAGTCTAATTACATGTACTTTCAGTTTGAAATTTTCCTTTTTAAAAGCCATGGTTAGTAAAATGCTCAGAAACATGCGCTTGACATTTCGGACACGCCGATAATTGCCAAGTTTCCAGATATAACTTTTCCCCGTGAATGGTCGGCTTTAGACACTAGTCCCACCTGGTACGACGTTCGCAGAACGTACGCCCGTCTGCTTTCTCAAGTTTAATTTTTCGAAAAAAAATCACAGCATTCGAACGGATTTTAAGCCAAACATTAGTGATATTATGTGGGAGAAATCTTATTTACAGTAGGTGAATTATTTTACCACGAGAATTACCTTTCAAACTGTTGTCCATTGCGACATTCGGGGCCCCTTAATAATATTTGAAAGGCAACCCAACATAGCTCAGGTGCTAACACTGATTGCCCAACTATAGATATGAGCCCTACGCAACTCAGTTCTAATAATGGCATTCGAACGTGTTTTGGACATTAAAAGCATGGTATTTGCACAATATACGTAACACCATTAGGCTCATACCGTGTTAGCACCTTTGATGTTCCGGTGGCTAACACTGCAGCGCCGCCCTGTTGTTTAGCAGATATCAACTCGCCCTCAGCCACGACCTGCGCTTGTAAACGAATCATAGGCAATGTGTCACTCAACTGACATTGGGTAAAGATACACACAGGGAAGCACACGCAAAACCACCCAAAAAGCGGCTGTGAGCCTACTGGTATTACGTATACTGTGGTATTAGCGATTATAAATGGGGAAACAGTATTTAACATAGGTGTATTATTTACGGCGAGAATTATTTACCAAGTTCATGACCCCTTGATGATTGTTGAAAGGCAAACTGACATAGCTTAGGTGCTAACACAGATTGCCCACCTATAGAAGTGCAGTTCGATTAAAGGCATTCCAAAGTGTTTTGGACACGTTAAAAGTCTGGTATTAGTGATCATACGTGGGAGAAATAGTACTTAGCATAGGTACAATATTTACGGCGAGAATTATTTACGACGTTCAGTGCCCCTTGATAATAGTTAAAAGGCAATCCTACACAGCTCAGTTGCTAGCACTGATTGTCAATCTATGGACTTGAGCCCTACGCAGTTTATTCCTAAATTTAATAGTTGTAATTATTTAACCAGCATTTGATAACTCTTAACGTGATTAGACGATTTTTACAGAAACAGTTGTTGCATAACATTTTAGGTAAAACGTTAACAGCCATGAAAAAAAAAATATCGATTTCACAAGTTACATTTTGAATTACTTTCCCAATAATCAGAAAGATTATAAAAGAAAAAACTACGTGTTAACAGAAGGGCAAATGTTGAGAATTTCGACTTTAAGGTCGCATTCATGGCTTCAATACCCAGGTTTATAATGAATGTTATTTTCTGGAACAACAGCTGCGCACTTAACCAAACATTCTCCTTAGGGGAACATAAATTCCTCAACTACTGTATATTCACCTACGTCAAAACACGAGTCCGTACTATTGCTTTATGACCATCTTAAATATGCGGTGAAATCTCGCGAGAATACAGTCGCCTCCTGCCATTTCTCTCGCATAACGTAATTGAGCGGAGTGATACAATTGGGCTTACGTAAAATTTACGCCATGGCTCTACGATTTCCTCCGCCACAATTAGTCCCCATCTAAAGCGTCACCCTGCTCCCTTTTCCCTCAGCAAATTGATTAATTACATTCCCATTTCGCGTTATGTTTTAAAGCGAGACGAAATTTAATTAAGGAAGCGGAGTAAAGCAAAGCCCTAAATGATTTCCCCGGGCGTGCTGTATTACAAGGCACCGGAAGTGACGCTTTCACGGGACCAAAAGCTATTGGATTGATCGGGAGGGGGGGGGGAGGTTTCTTGATCGGAGCTATCCCTCCGCGTCTAAAACTTGCGTACCATCGTTAGAAATTCCAAATTTGTACCCACTTTATACTTAAAAGTGGTCAGAGGCTCGAATCATATCGCTTTTAAGGCGACCTATAAACCACACACTTCCCACTTCTAGATTTATTTGACTTGCAACATTCATTTTAACAAAATGTATATTTTCTATTTTTTTTTTAGAAAATAAACTAAGTACGTACAATGTATACTATACATGTTATAAAAATAAATACAGTGTAGGGCACAGTACAGTAGAATGAGTCTTACTTCGAGGGGAAAAAAATCTTGAAGTGGGAAACTTTCTGTAAAACGAGAGTATGTATTTTATTTTTAGCATCGCTGGTAGAGGGGTTGTAGATAGCTTGAACTAAGATTTCACAGATTTAACAAAACCCAATGGATTGATCGGAATCATTTGAGTTTATCGGGTATATCCTCCGCGATTTCGAGGATCGTGCGACGTTTGTAAGTGCGAGAGCTTGCCTTTTTTAGGTAAAATCCCTGTAGGATCGAAGCGTAACCGAAAAAATAAAAACCAG
This sequence comes from Ommatoiulus sabulosus, assembly GCA_034697705.1. Taxonomy (NCBI): domain Eukaryota; kingdom Metazoa; phylum Arthropoda; class Diplopoda; order Julida; family Julidae; genus Ommatoiulus; species Ommatoiulus sabulosus. The sequence goes on from JAQGAO010007215.1 coordinate 10,017, forward strand.
AAACCAGGTCTGTCCTATTTACATACACCGAGAGCGTGATCGGAGTTGTTCAGATCATTTTATCTAATTAATTGATTAGAAATAACTGATCCGATCGGCTGATCACATCCGAAGAATATGAGCACAAGGAACAATCCCAATTGTCCCACCAAAGTCTTACTAATTTGTTCCAGTGTTTACTTTTTTTTAATTGATGCATATACGGTATATACTTTGTTTGGAACATAACTACTGAAATACAAATAAATACAATGTAATTATGTCGTGGTGAAGCTTCAATCGTCTTCATATATAGTTATTTTATAAACTGTGACATCTTGTGAATAGAACCAAAATAATCCAGAAAAAAACAAAAAAACAATCAAACTACTGTATACATGTACAACCTTTTGGTAAATGAATCTTCAACTTTTTATAAGTAACCCATATACTTGTTCATATTGGCTCGAGAACATTAACAAATTGAAATGGTAGTCATTCGGATTTGTCAGGTCCTCTTGGGATTGATGTCAAAACGTTGCGAGTTTCTCGGATTCATAATCCAATTTAAATTGCACACGCATTCTACGAGCAAGCAAACCTTACATTGTAAAATGTATCGCCATCTCTGCTGTCATGTTAACGTTCAATTAACCATCCTTATATTTCGCTAAGATTATTTCGTTTCAGACCCGCACTCAGACGCAGCGGTAGAAGTTTCACGCAGTTTGCAAGCGCACTTTTGTAGGAGTCTAAGTTACTCTGGTAATTATTCCAGGTTCAATTTTATTTCAGATGTCAGTGATTAAGACTCTGGTTATTTTGTGCATGCATTGGCATGCGTTTCATATACATATGGATACTGTGAAAGTAGTTTGCGTTTGTCGATGTTTTTGTAGTTATTCCAAAATTCAGGAGTTCCTCCAAAATGATGCAATTTGTACAAGGTCGACTGTTCAGGAGGATCCCAGAAACGTTTTATGAACCATTTTAAGGAAAAATGTGATTAAAGATATTTTGTAAATATTAATGCTGCCTGGTGCAACGTCAAATTAGAATATCCTTGAACGCAGATTACATTCAATTATAGCAGTCAGCCGAGTCGATTAAATGAATCGACTGCAGCAGCAAAAATAAAGTCATTTTCCAAGAAAATGCTCAAAATCAATTCCATATGAAAAACTTCACATTCCGTATATACAATAAATGGAATTCAAACGGAATCCGAGTTACGTTCATCTGTGACCATTACAAGAAATAATTAAACTTAGAAGCCATCCATAAAGGACGTACGGAAAAAGGGGGAGAGGGTGTGTGAAAATGGGGCACAGGCGGATGGGGGATGGTGTTCAAGGAACGTGGACGTCCGGATGTCAACTTGTGCTTAAACTGTCAGCAGTTTTAGATGATAAATTGATTGCATTGGTTTTATTTTATTACTAGTCAATTTATAGGCAAACTTGCTGAATTCTTCAGCTTACAAAGTCTGCATCAGCTATTAAATACATTACTGCC
>JAQGAO010007216.1:0-11509 GCA_034697705.1 Ommatoiulus sabulosus
CAAATTAGGCGCATTTTAAAGGACATTAAATTGTCTACAGATCACATTTTTACGATTTAAAATAGGAAATTTGGTTTTTAAGAAAAACACTGGTTTAATCGATTCCTGCCGGTGAGTCGATTTTTCTGCACTCGAGTGTTTATATATTATATATATTTCTCATTTGATGTATATTTAGATAACGTGATCAACGCAAATTTTTAATTTGACAATTTTGAAAAACTTTATACAATTCCTCAAGAACATTTTGAAACATTATTATTCTATAGGTAGTTTTGTGGAACTTTCCTTATTCGTTCAAAACTCGAGTTCAAATATTCTTCGCTTAATTTTTTTTAAAATTATAAGTCAATTTTACTGATACCAATACGACTTTCTTCGATGCTACGCATTCATTGGTCAGTTTTGCGATGATTAAATATTTCCGAATACAATTGATTCGAGTTTGGGACCCCAAAAAAGTTCATAAAATGGAAATAGCAATTTAATTGCCCGCGTAAAATGCAATTTGCATTCACTTTCATACGTTTGAGATTCCAATAAATAATAAACCCCCAAAAAACATTTTTTTTTAATTATAATGTTTAGTTGATGTAGAAATTGCCTAGATGATAGTGTTGTCAACATCGGGTGAGGGATTCATTTATCTTCCCTCCTTCTCCAAACAATTTAATAATTCGTAAAATTATCCAATTTGCAAAAAGTTTTCGTTACCCGCGAGGAAAACAGTATAATTAGTTCGTAATTCGGAGCGAAAATTAACAGAAACATAATGAACTTCTATAGGGGCTAAAGCAGCTCGTATAAAACGCTGATTTTCGTAAATGGGAGGTGCGTAATGGAACTACGAATTTCAAATCAATTTCCTTTAATTTGATGATCAAAAACCTTGATTAAAAACTTACGTTTAGTTTCTTTTTCAAACACTCATTTATCTCATTCGACTGAAATTAAACGGATGAATGAGGATAATTTCAAAATAAAAGCATTTCAAATCGATTGCCTTAAATTTAATGATCAAAATCCTTGATTAAAAACTTACGGTTGGTTTCTTTTCGTTACACTCCTGTGTATCATTCAGCTTAAATTAAACGGATGAACGATGTTAATTTGAAATCGATTTCCTTAAATTTGATGATCAAAAACCTTGATTAAAAACTTACGTCCACTTTCTTTTTCAAACACTTCTTTATCTCATTCGGCTGAAATTAAATGGATAAATGACGATAATTTGAAAATAATAGCATTATTAGAAAAAGAATGATTTGAAATGCGAACAAATGAAATTGGAAATAACATTGTCCATGATAGATATACCTTAGGCTCAGCGCACTTCTCATACTTTTTTCCCTATAATTTTTAAGTAAAACGATCATTATAAGAATTCAAATTGTTATTATTATTAATATATAAGAAAAGAAAATTGTTTCAATATTTACTGTTTGTCGCATCATCGTGCAATTATTCTATAAATAAAAAACAACAATTTTAAATATTAAAGTAAATTTATCGGGTTCTTTTCTTAGCGTGTTTTATTTTTAAACAGTGCGAGGATTTGTTTACTAAATATCATTCACGTCATATATATAAAATACGTTTTCTCAATCTTATTTCAGTAATTACACTGAAATAATATTTTATTTTAATAAAGTAATTTATTTTAATAATTTATACCTACAAATTTAAAGATAAAACTGTCAGCTTTTGTATGGTTTAGAGATGGTTTATGATAAGATGGTTTATACCCTTTTTTAATTACACGTACTGTGCAAGGGGAACCGAGCAAGGTGGCTAAGATGTTAACATTCTCGCCTCGCATTCGGTAGACCCAGGTTCGCTTCCCGGGTCGTCTATCCTCAATTGTGTGTTTTTTTTGGTTTTCCACAATTTCTCCAAGAGAATGCTGGGATAGTTCCTAAATTAAATCGGCCATGACCGACTTTCTTTCCTATCCTATCCTCCTCGTTGATATCCGAATTACGGGAAATATAATTTAATTGTTATGTTGGGATCCATCATCTCCAGACTACTTAATCTGACTTAATTTGCATAAGGATCCCCCTGCCAAATGGTACTAATCTACTGAGTACAGCGTAAAGAATTGAATTGGGCAGAAGCATTTTTAAAAATATTTCGCAATTTTTTCAGCAGCTAAATATCATTTAAATCAAACCATTTTGATATGCATGTATATATCTATATACATAGATATATAAGGTAAAACGCCTCCATCTTGGTGTTCTGTGACTGGCTCAGTATGGCTGTGTGGGTCTGGGGACCAATCGCAAAAGTCGCTTCGTCTATAGCATGTAGAGGGGGACGGACATTGCAAAGTCACCCTTTTCAGATCGCCCAAGGAAAACCGCGCTTCCAGAGTAAACTCCATGGGGAAATTCCAACGCCATAAATTTTTCTACAAATCTTTCCCCCCCCCCTGGGCCATAGAACTGTGCATGCGTGGCCAAGGTTAGGCGCCAAACAGTTCTCTCCAAACTCGGTGGAAAATTAAAAATCCAACGCTCAATTCAGTCGGAACGATAGGGATCGATTAATCTTCATCATATCGCCATCGCAAATTGGTAACTATACAGCCCATGCTAAGCCAGGCCTTCCAGCTAGTGACATATAAACGACTAACTTAAAACACATTCAGGAAACCTTAAAAGCTACATCAACATCATGTCCCGCGTATTCGCAACAAAGAAACTAAATTCTTCGGAAATCCAGCAAAAAATTTAATAGCCTAGCTACTACTGCCAATCTTTCTATATAAAATGCCCCTAAATGTTACTGTACTTTGGAATACCTAATCAATAGTAAACTAATAATCAACCACATTTTGCACAGAAAATTTTCTTTTGGCTGAAGATATGCTAAACAGACCAACGCAAGAAAGAATCCCACCCAAATTCTTACACTGGCTAAATACCAGGTACTCCTAAAATAAATAAAACCATCTTTGAGGATTTATTGAAGTAATCTAATCCCTCTGACCTGTTAATGGCAATGAAAAATTCTCTCAAAATAACATGATCCAATTTTGACAGCCAAACCCCTTCATCTACAAATTCTAATAGATCCTTACTTCTTTTTTATTCCTTGCAATAACACCAAAATTAACTTCACAAAATTATGCCCTTTATGCAGAAAGAAAGGTTAACCTATATACCGTTATAGTGTAAAGTCTATAGGAATACAATGCTCCTAACTTTAAATCGGTGATAGGTATACATCAAAAAAGTCAATTAGAAAGTTGTGGGGCTTCGAAAAAGTAGTTTAATGGTTCTATTCGCAACATTTAATTATCCATAGCCACAATGAAATGACTTCTGGGCTTCTTGTATGTTAACATCTACGCATAACACTGCCAAATTGCCAGAAAGCTCTAGGACCTGGGTTGTTTTAGGAATCGAGTTTTCCTGCAATGTAGCTGCGTTATGCATGAGGGCAGACATACAAGAAGCCCAGAAGTCACTCGTTGCGTAGCGATAGATAATTAAATGTTGCGAATGGAGCCTTTTAAACTAATTTTTCGATGCCCTTCAACTTTCTAATTGACTTTTTCTGCGTACCTATTACCGTTTAAGAGATAGGACTTTTAAGCCCTTGAAATACGCCTCGGGGTCAAATGGTTCGGGCACCATTGCATTCCGCGCACCCTATGGCTATTCTAGACCCATATCCTCTTCCACTGTACTCATTCAAAACTACGCAAAAGTATCCAAAATGATATATTACAGCTAGTCTTAACAACAAAGGAAAACTTCCTACTAGAACAAAATCACTCAACCTTAAAATGAAGCCAGGTTATGGTACTTCTTAAAAACAGCCAAAACCCACCATAGTTTAACAACCAATGATGAATCTCTAGTATTGCAAAAAATGTAGCACTCAACTTAAATTCACTAATTTATTCACCTTTAACCATTTTTAAGAAAAAATGGAAATAAAATATATACGAAATCAGCTAGCTCGCAAACTAGCTCCTCCATGCGGTTACTCTTATTTCTAGGTAACATTCAATATGGCTATAAAATACAGTAGGCATGTATGTGCGTGGCATATATATAGTTAATCATTAAAATTTCTATACTTGAATGAAATACGGTATAATTAATATATAAAGTACGTAGAATTTAAACACTTGAAACCTCTACTTATACTTACTCGATTCTGAAAGGGATTCATCTTGAGATCTGGAAACCCAGCATCAGCAACGTATAAAGCTAGAGCAAAAGTCAGGGCCAAAAAACACAATTGAAACTTCATTGTTGAGATCAAATCAAATCAAACTGAAAACTGAAAAGTTAACTCGTCAGTATAAATCACTGTACAACGAGAGGATAGTCAGTGCGACGTGTTTCGAGATAGTTCGCGCTGTGCTTTTATATACCCTCCATGTGTAACAGCAGCGTGTGTAACCCCCCTACACATATGGCCTTTATTTGCTTACTGTAGGGTACATGTGCTTAGTTGAATTGAATTGTCACGCGAGTAACGGGTGAGTATGATGCCATACTTTGTTCGACCAATCGCCTGTCACTGTAAAGTGCTACACGTATTCAACCAACTCGGAAAGTCCATTTTCACTTTTAACAGAGAAGAAAAATCATGTACACGTTCATATACAGGGTGAGTTTTAAGTCTGGTTCCATTCGATTATTTGGGATTGTGTTAGAGGTAAAAATCTGAGTTTTTGGTATTATGGAAATATAGGTGGGCGGTATGAAATGAGGCTATTTCTGGTGACCTTTTAATGTAATTTCAAGGTCATTGCGTTACCATCTTATAAACCGTAATAGTTAGAGCAAGACATTCAATTAGAAAGTTGTAGGGTATTAGTGAAATAAGGTTAATGGATGCATTTGCGATATTCCATTATCAATTTTCACGTTCCAAAAAAACATTGTTTTTTCTAGCATGTTTGCTAACCTGCACAGCAGAAGTGCAATGCAGGAAAGCTCGTACTATAATATTCGGGGGCAGGGCAAATTCACAGATCACAACAGCCTGTAAAGACATTTCATTTTTAACACCTACTTTAATTAAATGTGCAAAGCTTAATTTAATTATTCGATTAATTTGGTGTTTAATACTTACATTTGGCCTAATGTAATGAGTAAATGTGATGGAATAAATGCACAGTGAGTGGTGCAATGAAATGGTTGCAAATTAATGTAATGGGTTACCTTACAAATAATAATGCTACACACAAATTCTACGAAATAACATATGCTTTACATGAATGTAATTGGAAATGTTGCTGTTTCGTAATTCATCCAGTTTCAATGCTAATCCGTGACTTGGCCCTGCCCCCGAATATTGTTGAGCGAGCATTGCTGCATTGCACTAGTGCTGTGCATGTTTGCAAATATGCGAGACTAAAATGTTGTTTGGAACGTGAATATTGATAATAAATTGACGAAAATGTACCCATTAAACTAATTTCACGATGCCCTACAACTTTCTGGTTGAACATTTTGCTCTAACTAATACAGTTTAGAAGATAGTAACGCTATGACCTTAAATTTACTTTCCAAGGTCACCGGAATTACGCTCATTTGAAAGCGCTTATCTCTCTTACCATAATACTACAAACTTAGATTTTTATCTCCAACATAATCCAAATAAAAACATGGAACTGGTTATGAAATTCACCTGGTATATACCCTTTAAATAAGGAACAGCAGTTGGCACGGAAAACAAAAACGGGTTAATATTATCGCATACTTTTTTTATTAATTGCCTCACACTGGAAAATTTAATGTATGTGGTTGTTCGAAAGTTTCTGTATATCGAGGAATGCTTTTAATATATTTTATTAAGGGTATTTAGTAAATAAAGTAAGAATTTTGCAAAAAGTTTAAATAAATAACGTTAAGAAAAACATTAAAAAATGTCAATAATTTTCTAAATTAAATTATATTTACCCGTCTACAACCCTTTTTCTAAACGAAGCTAATCTGTTAACAAAAAAATCATAAACGATTTATTCAAAATCCAACATTTCTTTGAACGAAGAAATTATATTTGCATACTTTAAAAAAAAAACTAAAAAATATTACCCTACAATATTATAATAAACGTTTTACAAAAATCAAATGAATGTTGATAAAGTTGAATTTTTTGTCGAAATTTGGCCAATTAATGCAAAAACTACACGAATTATTCAAATACCACATTTTTTAACGGTGAAAATAAAAAATGAAACAAATAATAATTTTAAAAACTACACTTGTTCATATGATTAATTCGTGCCTTTAAATTTCCCCTCAGGCTGAAAATTTCCTAGCAAAAATGTTGCATTTTTTTTCTCCAAAGTTTGCAGGCAGAAATGTTTCAGAAATGCTAAGCCGGGTAGAGAAATGAATCGTGTACAACTTGGAAGTGACATAGTTTAAGCGCGAGTAAATTTCATTTCATAAGGAACTCTTAAGATCTCCGAATTTCGTTAAATTCTCGAAAACATATAATATCACATAAAAATATGTAGGCTTTAGCGTAATGGGCATTTTTTTGTATATAATAAATTACTTTATTCAAAACGCAATCACACGAATGTCATACGTTTCCACGTGAGGTCGCATCTCGAGGGAATAACCGCTACATTTTTGGTCATTTTAAGCAGAAAATTGCGTCCACCGGACCAAATATATATGGCGTGGATTTCACAAAAAACCAAATAGACAACCTTCGAAAAATGTCCTTATAGCGATTGCGTGACTCGTCACTACACGTGTACTCCATATCATACGATTGTAAAACAATACATGCATCTGTTGGACTGATGAAATCTGTTCAAACATTACGATGATGCACAAAATAAGCCTAAAATGGATCGCACAAAGCCAAATGTTAAGTATACGCGTCTATAGCGACTAGTGGAAAATGAAACAAGTTTCGTATGATTTTTCCTTCGACTTTCTCCATCAGTTATCGAGCATTAATGATGTCAATATTAAAATTAATTTTAAAAAACAGTTATTTCCATATTTTGAATCCCTCTGTCATTATATTTATTGGCCACCTCACTTGTATCATAAATATAGCAAATAAAAATACATATAACAAAATACCTGCAATATATTTGTATATTAATTGGCATGTAAAATGAAATAAATTATGCGAATGTTTAATTGATTTCATGAGAACTCTTGAAATCTCCAAATTTCGTTAATTTCTCGGAAACATTTCATGTTACATTTTTAAGCTCTTCTCGCCCTTTTTTGCATTAATCAGAGAATCTTGATTTCGCAAACTACGATCCATAGTGTAATGGGCATTTTTTAAAAATTAAATCGCAATTGATGTGAAAGACTTCTCTTGAAAATGGGCTCGCCCTCCTACCATATGGCATTCAGTTGCTGACTGTAGGGTACTGAATTGAATTGAATAACCCGAAAGCCATACGTTTAATAGTGACGTGTGACGTCACCTCTCGAGGGAATTACCCCTACATTTTTGGTCATATGCCAGACTAAACCAGACAACCTTCAAATTAGCCCTCAAGTAGTGATGCACGCCTTGTCATTACCTCACAACTTCCAGTATGTCGACACCGGGTTTTTCGGCATGGAAAGCATGTTAGCAGCGCCGCGTGGCTTTGCTTTAGTATCGTGAAACAAACAGCTATCCAGTTCGCGATATTTCAACAGTGTTTGTAGTCGGAAAACGGTGTATTCCGCATTTGAGAATGAATATCCTTTAATATACATGCAGTAATGTAACAACGAGGGTGCCAAGAGGGTGAGCTGTACACCCGTGCGCCGAGGGTGGGGGGCGCCAAAAATTGTTAGTGACTCAGTGAAAGTAATTGTCCATTTTTTCACCGATCCGTGAATTATCATTAAAAATTTGCAAATTTTTGCGAAAAATTGCGAAATTGCGAAAAATGCAACAATTTAAAGAAAAAAAATTAAATTTTTACAAAAATTTGTCATGTTGGAAAAAAAAATTTAAAAATTTTCCAAATGAAATATTTGCGAAATTTGTAAAATATTGAGAAAGGCCGGTGGGGTTGTTAAGTGTAAAATCTCACCCGGACGCCTATATAAAGGCAAGGTGCGGCCCTGCTTATATATAATGTTTTAATTTAAGAAAAACAACAGGTGAACAGCAAATCCTGCTGCCTGCATTTTTAAACGAGTACACCCTAAAAATTATTACCCTGTTAAATATCAGGCTGTAACTTTTACTGATCACGTGAGTTGGACAGCGCGGGACATAACATATAGATTTGGCTCACAAGAAAAGATTTTTAATACAAAATGTATTATTATAATTCTAATAATTGCATAATACCCGTGTTGAAATTTGTAATATTAATGCAATTTAACAGGTTGTGAGGAAAACAAAATTTGTTTAAACGCCCTGCAACCTAAGCTTAATCATAAAAAAATTATTAAAAAATTTTTTTTTCATACATTTGGGTTAATATATTTAGAATATTTAAGCAAGAAACGATAAAGAAGACGTTTAATAATAAACATAGTGTTTGTTTTAACATTCTTATAACGTGCAACCCATTAGTTTACACGCCATGGGGTAAGGCGATACTAAAGCGATGCGAGGTGGCGCTACATCCCTGTTTTACACTTTTACCTCTTAGTGCAGCCTACACGGAGTCGGCCTACTGGCCTGCTTGTGTCACTACTCCATCAAACCATTGGAAAACAATACCATCTGCTCATCCAACTGCTCGACTGATGAAATCTGTTCAAACATTACATGATGCACAAAATAATCCTACATTGGAGCATGCAAAGCCAAAAGTTAAGTAGAGGTCTAGAGACTAGTTGAAAATGAAAGAATGTTCATTATTTTTAAATATGATTTATTTTTATAATTTTAATCTCTCTGTCATCTCATTCATTGGCCGCCAAATTCGTGGCTTAGCAATAAAAATGTGTACCAATATATTTATATGTTGGCGTTAAGCATTTTCCATCTTTTCCAAGTAGCTACGTCGATTACCAGGAAACGTACAAGATTTTATTGTCTTAAAAATTCATGTCTTATCTTCTTTTGATTATCCACATAATTTGCATCAACCAGAGAGTAATATCCAGTATAACCCTATAAGCAAACTCGAGGCTTTTTGCATAGTGCTAGCGCCACATTGTCACCTGGTGGCACTAATGCAGAAATAAAAATGAGGCCCACACCCTTAGTATATACTAAGGGTGTGGGCCATACTGTAGCATATATATCCTACAGTATGGTTCTGGAAAATGAAATATCTCAACACCTGATATGGATTTCCCACACCATGCCACACATAGCTCCACCTACTAAACCAGTTCATCGAACTATCAAATTTAAAAGGGCTTTCCAATAAAAGGAAATGGCAAAATGTAAAATTTTATTAATTCTATGACGACCCTATTGCTTAAAAGAGAAAAAACAGACATCAATCGTGAATACTTCTACGGTAATAGCAAGGCCAAACAGAGCGACCTTCTGACAAAAGCAGGAGCTGGGAAACCAAGTAAGAATAAGTCACTGGATTGGCTTTGTGGAGTCATGCATATTGTGCAGTGCCCCTTTTGAAGATTTAAAATATCTCATGCTTCATTTTTCATCTCTAGACGGTAGCCTATATCAGAATCATGGGAAGGTAAAACTTTAGCTAGTATCCTGGGTCTGGGAAAAAACGACAAAAACACATCAACCAGTTGATTGATGTGAAATATCTTACGAAGAAATGGTTTAGCCTTCACCAGTGCAATCAAATTAAAACGGTACAGGGTAACACCTGTGTCTCATTGACTTCTTGTAAAGCCCTCTGTTGGAAAGGAGCTAAACTATCGTGTCGTTAGCTATCCTTTTATCCAGGGTTTTGCAAAATCAACATTGGACAATATATTGCAAGATTAACTAATGACAATTTTTAAAAAAAATCAATTTGAACACAAAAAAAATAGCATGACATTTTTTTGAAAATTTCACAATTTTGTATTCGGAAAACGTGGATATTTTTACAAATTTGTACTCGGAAAACATGGAAATTTTTGCAATTTTGTATGAGAAAATTTGCAAATGGGCCCTGAGATGTCCACGTAAAAGCTTTAATTTTCGATCACGAAAACATTAATACGTTAAACTTCCCTGACTTTTTCAAAATAAGCGATTCCTCCCTGACTTTTCCATACAATTTGAAGTTCTCCAAGTTTTGGGAACCCTGTGTATGGTTGACGGTGACCCCTATTTAGCTCTGACACTGCCATCGTGACAAGTTAAAGACAAATCCAACAAATACTCTGCATGCATTCCTTGCTGTTTTCAAGAATGGAGGACAAGGAAATTGGAAATTGGAAATTTTGAAAATTTCTCCTCGGAAACTGTTAAAAATTTACAAATCTGTACTCGAAAACAGTTGAAAATGTTAAAGATTCGTACTTGGGGAAAGTGGAAAATGTTGCAAATATTCCTCGGAGAAAACTTACAATTATTTGCAATTTGTCTTCGAGAAAACATTTGTACTGGACAAATTTAAAATTTTGCAGAAAATTTCCAAATTCTCTGATTTTTTCACAAATGTGTTATAACAAAATAAAAAGAAACGAAAATCGTCTGCTAAAAACATTTTGTTTGAATTCCCAGCATCATTTTTGTATTCATTTTCTAAAAAATAATAAAGCAAATTTTAAAATTTCCAGAAAATAATAATAGAGTGATCTAGACGATTCCTATTTCAATTGGCAATTAAATCTGGAAGTTAAAATCTTTCTTTAAAACTATACTGCGTAAAATAGCATTTTTGTGTTAGCGGGTAATGGAGTTCTAAACCATCTTTAACTAAAAAATGTTAAGATTTTCACAACTTGCAACAAAACGATTGTCCGAAGAAGAATCAAACAACGCCAACAACAAACAACTGGACAAAAAGAAAGTCAGCAAATTAGAAAAATGTCCAAAATCATCAAAAAATGATGGTAGAATTAAAAGTTTAAAAAAAAATACATTTGGAAATAAAAGCAATGCTTGAGTCCTGGTAGCATCAAAAAAGTTGGTAGCATCGTCCATCCAGAACTCCTGTCGATTCTTGCGATGAAGTCGTGGTCAGTAGTGGTCATCTTCTTCGAAATTTCATTAATTTAAATTCATTAAAAATGCTTTTGTGTTATTTTGATCTTTAAATCAGAAGATGGCGCGAGCAGGTGCAATCAGGTGATGACGGCAAGGGCAAGATGGATATCTTCCGGTCAGCAGTTCCTCGCAGAAACAATAATGTGAAAAATTTTCGCACGATTGGTCCATCTTAAGAGTAACCTAAAACACTAATTAGACTTCACCCAAAAACAATTTCTTTAGCAACGAATCAATCGAGCTAATGAGAGTGATGTGCCACTCTACGAGAAATTGTGCGCGCGACATCGCGAAGTGCTAGAGATTCTCGCGAATCCTCAGCCTTCCGAATGAGCCGTTAGGTGGAGCGACCATCGGTGGCGGAGATGCGAATAAGGGAGAGGGTGTATCTCTCGACCCATGGTCAGTCCATCCCATCTCT
>JAQGAO010007217.1:0-11508 GCA_034697705.1 Ommatoiulus sabulosus
TATTCATAGTTAAACTAATATTGGACAACTAAGAATAACATATTTCTTCAATGTCACTTATAAATCATTTGTTTGCTCTTTCTTGATACTTGAAAACTGTAACGAATGTATTTAGAGTATTCTTAAGGTCGACAAAATGTTCTCAGTTTAAATTCGAAATTTTCCACCAAAACGAGTTTCTGTCTATTCGTACTTTGTGATGTTATCAATTTTAGAATGATATTTATTCGTAAATTATATTTATTTATAGATTACAAAGGAGTGAATTTCGTCACACGAACAAATATTAAGATTTTTTTAATATTTTGCTTAATATGAAAATGTAATTGTGATGAATTACCTACGAAGTTTACCTTCTATGAAAACATAATGCTAAAATATGTTTATAAATAAGGTAATAGAACGTAAACACCATAGGTAATTTATTCATCGTAATTAGGTTTTTATTTTAAGCATAATATTAGAAAACAATCTTAATACTTGATTTTGAGACGAAATTTTCACATTTGTGATCTACTTGAATAAAGAAAGGTAATATACAATGGCATGTCAATTTAAAAGAAGGAGAAGGGACTGGATATTGAATATTTAGTAGTCATAAAATTGATAACAATGTCAGTATTTTAGACTTAAAATATTTTGTTGCCCTTCAGAATACGTCCGTTACAGACTTCCGGTAACCAGAAAAAGCAAAAAAGGTAATTTTTAAATGACATTGAAAAAAATGTTAGTTATTAGTTGTTCAATATTAGTTTAACTTCGAATAAACTAATATTTGTTAGTTTTCTTCGCAACTATTTTTTTCTCAACTACCTGTAAATACTTTTAGTTGCTCTATATTTCAACTACAAATTTTAAAGTTATAAAAATTACTAGCTTACTAGCAAATAAGAACTAAATATAGTTTTAGTTGTTAGTTACCAGAAACTAATATTGATTAGTTATTATTGTAGTTAGCTAAAAAAATAGTTAACTACTGCCAACTCTGGTCAGCATTTTCAGCATTTATTCAAAGTTTCAGTTGAAAAAGTTAAAAGATTCCTGAATACCGTGAATATACACTTATAGCAAGAAGTTGCTTGCTCAATGATAACGTTTTAAACAAACTAAAAAAATCTTGTGGGGCTAATTTACGTATTCTCAAATTGTCTTTGAAACCTTGAAATACAATTATATGAAGGAGTGCAAAACGTTGAATTTATCAAGGTTTTTACTTTTCAGAAAAATCCTTTCTAAATCAATTCCTTAAACTCATCAACCTTGAATTATTGACCTTGTCCTTGATTAAAGTTCAGGTGTTAATACCAAGGTTAGCAGTGAGGATACTGCACTAGAGAGCTTTAGCATTACTATACATGTGTATAGAAAAACGGAGAATGTGCAAGATCGGTGGATTAATTGGGCTAAAATTTATTAGGAAGTGAAATTTTCTTTACTCAGTATATTATTTTTAGAAAAAAGAACCAACATTCTACACATTCCATATACAGTATATTTAGACTTTATGTTGTGACTCACGCTTTTTTTTGTCAATCTACATGCACATGTATAAAGATATTTTCAAACATTTTATTTTGTAATTGATGTATATGTACAGTTAGTTTACTGGTATAATACAAATTTCAACAGAACTTTAATTGTGATTTTAAAAATTTACTCATGTCCAAAAGCTAAGCATAATTTATGTACATGTACATGTACATTACTTGTAAAATGTTCATAATTATGCTTAGCTTTTGGACATCAGTGTATTTTAAAAATTTTGAAATACATGCACATGTTTGCCGTTATCGCTTTTGTTTAAATTTTGAGTTAGTAGGGTCAATTTAAAGATGGAAATACAGAACGTTGTTATTAAAAGAAGAAGAAAAAGTTACATTTTTAATTCCTTAAACATTGGTTATTTGTTAAGCAGAGAACTTACAAAACGAAAACTTACGATAACCCCATAGAAAAAAAAGCCCAGTACTCACTCCTGAAAATTAACACATTAAAACTTAAAACTCTTTCGATTTCGTATAAACTCAACTTGTTAGAAGAAATACATGTAAATGTAGTTTGTATAAAAATGCAAGAATATTTAAAAAGTACTGAAAAAAAATATATATTTCTGTTGCTGACATACATGTACATGTATTTAGATTCCATGTTATAGAAGTGTCCATGACAGCAATAGAGAGTTGACATTGAGGCATAAATCTCTCAGGCATAATATGATACGGTATATTTTCGAAATAAATTCCCTAAATAACGATGAAAACTCCTATACATATTGGAGGTTATTTTTTTAAATAACCATAATCCTTTAAAATCTTCAATTGTATTTTAAAAAAGAGCCATCCACAGGTGCATAAATTAGGTATTGAAATTTTCCATTGATTTAAAAAGTAATCTTGGGAACTTTCAAGTTTAATGTCAAGTCCATAATAACAAGAATATAATTTGCATATCACGTTCTAAAGTGGTAAATGTAACTCTGCAGGAACTTTAATAAATTTTCTTTTTTGGAAAGCATAATCATCATTTTGACAAGTATATTTTTTTAATTCTAACAGAAAATAGGAAATCTCAAGGCAATTTTGAATTGATTAAAGCAATTAATAAATTTGGTGGTTGGCCAATACTGCATGTTCCCGGAAGTTCTGAGAACCATACCAGCATCAAATTGGAAACGTTGGCAGGACAGTTACGACGTTTGGGCTATTCACTGCTGTTTAGAATGAATGTGAACGTGGATAAACGAAACTCGAACAAACACATTATTGTTGTAAGTTAATTTCAAGATTTTGCGTGAAAAATAGGATGGGTCATCAGTGCCCTTTCATTCAAACACATTCCAACCATAATGGGATGACGTGGGGCCTCTTATTAAGAGGAAGTTTATCAGTAGATGCGAAGATACTTTCAAACCCATTTCATTTTCAATTTTGCTGCAAACATTGCCAAAGTTTTTAAATAATAATAACATTTTTTTATTATATAATACATGTATTAACACTTGCAAATTTTCAAGATTTTCTGGAAAGAAATGTTGAAAATGTTGCAAAATTCACCAAAAATTTTACAAAGTCGGCATAAGATTTTATTTAAATATTTTGTAAAATTGACATCATGGAAATTTCTCAAACTGTTTCAAATTTGTCTTTTGAAAATGTGAATCATGGTTAATTTATTTTTGATGAGTGTTTTACTGATTACTAATTTACCATCTCATAGATAGATAGCTTACCGTCTGAAGTCATACCGGATATTTCTAAAGATATATTCAATACTGTTAGAGCAATAGCAGCCCACAGCACATTTATTAAAAACGTGGCTATACTTTTTGGGGCAACGAACATGGAAATCATCAAAAAAGATATCAAAGACATTCTTGGAATTCAAGTCATGTTGAACAAGGTATGGCAAACATTGATTTGCAATCTGATAAAGGCAAATTGTCATAAAATATTGGGAGAAATGTGTGAGTTTGAAGGATTAAAGAATGTTCTGCATGAGATTCATCAGCTCGTAATAAATCTATAAACTACACTTAGATTGTATGTTATAGAAGTGTTACATAATGACAGCAATTGAGTTGACACTGAGGCATAAATCTCTCAGGCTTAACATGATATATTTTTGAAATAAATTCCCAAAATAACAAAGAAAAACGATAGAAAAGTGCACATATAGTAACGAATTAGGAAAATTGGGCAGCATATAAATATATTTCCAGTAAATAATATTAATGCAAATTGGGTGCAAATAGTTTAACAAGATTTCACAATGAGTAAAGCATTGATGGGGTTTTTTGAAAGGTTAAATCGGAAACAAGTGAAAACAAGATATTTGTTTTGCAATTTAAAGGACGGTAAAAATTTTACTTGTATACTGTTAAAATTCAGGAATTTTCTAAGTGAAATAAATACATGTACATTGATGTAAAATAGGATTAATTCCTCGGCTATATAGCAGTAACTTTTGCTAAGTGTTAAATAGTTTACCTTAAATGGAAGTATGTAAAATGTAAAAGTTATATTCATATAATTTACTGTTTATATAAATATAAAAATACAATATATATATATATACAAATAACAGAAAACCACAATTATATTGCAAGCTACACTTTCCCTATACATATGCTGGCATTTGTTAAACGTGATTTTAAAATCAAGGAAAATACAATGAATTGAATATTATTCAAAATAATAGCAAATTTTAAAATACATGTTTTTACGTGTATATATGCATGACATTTAAACTTTAAGGCAAATTTCACAATACTACTTAATACACAAAATAATAATATACAGTATTAAACCTTCTTTGTTTACAATCACATCATATTGGGTATTACATTCCATTTATCTATCAAAATTTTACTTGCAGCTCTCTAATATAAATCAGAAGAAACCTTCCCAGCAGACATATCAAGTGATGACCATCACAGAACTCAACCAGCTCAGTTCTCAAGTAAGTTATGTGCGCATTTTAAAGTAGAGAGATGAATTTAACATTTAATTTAATTATTGAAACGTTATATTTTTTCCAAGAAATTCGATTGGCTATATTATTTTAACACCATTTACGAGGGATTAAAAATATTTAGGCCGAACGATGACGTTGAGGTTTCAAACCCCGAATTCTTCAAGAAACTTGGTGAACTAATCACAAGCACGGACTCAAGGTTACCTTAAATATGTTATTTGCAAAAGCGCTATATTAGCTGAAAAGTCCAATAATGTCAACTTTGGCAATCATGTTCTTGAAGGGTTCTGAGAAATTATTTGATATGGCGCTTCGTCAAAGATGTTGCTGAGGATGGTGATCCAGCAATGGTTTCCTTTGATATGATATTAAAAGGAAATAGAAACTCTACAAGGTATGTTTCGCTTTTTAAGAAGGAGGGTATTATTTCCATCATACGTACATTGCAAAGAATTAATACACTTTTCAAAGAAATCCAGTTAACTATTTTTTAAAAGCTGTAGAGGCAACCTATTTTGAAAGGAATTTTTAAAACACTTCACGAAGTTATACAAATTACATTTATCTAGTCTAAAACTGTAAAATTATTATTATATCGATATATTCCTTTCGAAAAATTGATGTCTTTTGAAAAAAATAAAACCTTTTGAAACATAAAAGTATTTTTTTTTCTAAATGATATTTCTGATAAGTGTTTTTACAAATCATCAAAAATACAGTTTATTTCCATAAAAACGTCTATTAAGCTCAACATTTCTTTCCATTATTATTTAAATAATTCATCAAGTAATCATCCAATATCTTTCTCAAAAATGGTTTCCTATAATACACCTTTAAACAAAATTCTTGTCAAAGTTTACTTTTTGGAACGAAATGTTAAAGTAAAATTTCTCCCAAATATTTTTATTAGTTTTAAAATATTAGTTAATTAAAAGATTTTTTTTACAATTTCTCTCTCTGCGCTGGTGTCATATTTTGCAAAGGCGTTGCTACGATTTTCAAATACATATAGCTGTACTTCTGTATCATATAAATATAAAATATTTCACGGTTATTGTCTCTATTTTTGCAGGCTAGATACCTGTATTAAAGAAGCAAAAGGATTTTTAGGATTTGCAGTTTTAAATATGTATTTAAGAAATACAAATTATGAGCCACGCGTAGCTGTGGTGAGTTCGTTTAAATTAAACAGCGTGGTTAAAAAGACTGTCGGCTTCCCCCCCCCCCCCAAATTTCCAGAATTGGTGCAAAAATGAAAAATCAGACAAAGATTATGGGGCGCGAAATTTCGTGGCGTCCAAAACATATGGCCCCAACGACGCCCATTTCAAGGGCCTTTACGTCCCATCTCTTGAACAGTAACATAGCTACAAAGAAAATTTCAATTAGAAAGTTGTAAGGCGTCGTAAAATTAGTTTAATGGGTCCATTTGCAACATTTTATTATCGATCACCACAAAACAAATGACTTCTGGGCTTCCTGTATGCTTGCACCAATGCATAACTCCGTCACATTGCAGGAAAGCTCAAGGACCTGGTTCAATTCAATTCTATGCAACTCAGTACCCTACTATCAGTAAATGAATACCATGTGATAGGGGGGTGTATTCCATCAACCCAAATTATTCGGTAGTTACCACCGCGCTAGTGTGGACCCCAACATCATTGCAAAATTGAATTTCGTGAACCTTAAGGCTATCCTTAGTAAGAGAGTTCCAACGCCTAATGGCATGCAAGAAATAAGACACGGTTTGTATTAGAAATCGTGATTTCCTGTAATGTAGCGGAATTATGCATGGGTGAAAACATACAAGAAGCCCAGAAGTCATTTGTTGTGTAGCGATCGATAATTAAATGTTGCAAATGGAGCCATATTAAACTAATTTTTCGACAGCCTAAAGACCTAAAGACCCTCATGTAGCGGCAGTAGCGCCCCATGGTTCCTATATGCCTTCATTGTCTGATTTTTCATTTTTGAAACCCATTCTGGAGATTTGGGGGAGCATTAGACTTTTTAGCCACGCTGTATATTATGCAGAATCATGTCAGAGATGTTTGTAACTTGAATGTTCGCATCTTGAATAAGGTTCCCTTCAGGAATCGATATAAAAATAATGAATTCATTCCTTGCTTGTCCAAAGTGGTGTTTTTAATCCACATTTACTTTATTTTTGAAAAACACCGTTAATCTTTGTTGAACAGAATGTATTTTGTCTTATGAGATACATTGTAGACTTGCAGATGCTACAATACATTGATGGTTTCAATTTAGGATAATGACAAGTGCCCTTTTGTGAGCACACTGCACAAAATAGGCACATGTTTTCCCTTTTCTCATAAGTTCATAACGTTTTTGATTATGCCCTGATTTTAAATCTGTTTCATGTTTTGTGCTCACAAAATGGCACTTAATTATCAATTAACTAATTGAAATCATCGAAGTAGTGTGAATAATAAAAAAGTTATAATTTCAATAACAAATGCCAATGTCAACAAAAGGTACATCAATTATCAGGTATCCCATAGCCTTCTCACTACATTAAATATGTGTTTAAATTTACTTAAATGCATTTTGAACACATAGGCCTAAACAGATTACAATGGATTTATGAATCACCGGGTATAAAATTATGTCTAGAGAAATTGCCGTGACAAGAAATATAGCTTGAATAACGCTCATCCATCTCAATCAATGATAGGGATACTCGAACTGAAGCTTTAGAAATCGTACTTTAGCAGTCTTGAAACCATGGATACAAAATTGACACACTCATTGCAGGGTCACTCCATATGTTATCGCTGTTTTTAAACTTATGAATGCATTTTCATTTGCACACTTGACTTCACGATTGCCAAAGCAAGATTCGTAAAGCTTATACTATAACAACATGCAGTGTACCTGAGAGACTGAGGATTTACACACATACCCAGAATATATTGCGCATTTTAGACAGGATTTTACTAGGATAGAAATTAAAGTATGATCCAGATATTCGTATGTGCGGAAACCTGTGGTCATAACGTGGGGATGAATGACCCATAAAATAAATGCATGTTCGTATGTGTAAACTGATCGCAAGTTGAGTGTTCGTTATGCGGGAGTTGCCTGCACCTTTATTTACTTCAGCAATCTGGTTTAATTTAAATTATACTGACTTTATCAGAAAAATAATGTTCTTTATATTTATCACGAAACAGGTACTTGAAATTTCAAAATTGGTTAAAACTGCTTTTGAAGAATTAATAAACGAAAGCACGTGGATGGATCTTCTAACAAAGCGTAATGCAATTTCAAAGGTTGGACATCTTTTTTCATGTATCTTGAAAATATGCTAACACTAAACCTGTAACGCCTAGAATTTTGAAAAAAAACCTCCTGAAATAAATTTTACTTCCCTGAAAACTATTTTCCCCAATATTGATTTGTGTTATCTGAGTCTCGTTGCATAAAATGCGTTTCTCCGTTTATTACAAAAACAAAACAAAAAAAAAAACAACAACATGGAGAAAATTAAGCAACGTTCCATTTCGACATTGAATGCTATGCTCCATGAATTGGAACAATTTCGATTCCACTCACATCTTACTATTTTTTTTAAATGTCCGTTTACATTTAATAAAGAAATTAAAAAGCAACAAATGATATACTGTTAAGACATTTGTAAATACATGTAACATTTTCTGCCAACTAAGAAGCAGGTCATCGGTTAAAGTCAGACACAAACAATGACATAAAAATCCTACATTAGAAAGTAAAAAAGAATGCAAATACGTTTAAACTATTACATTGTAAAATTTAAATTTTCTCCAATTTAAAAAAATTCGTTGTACATTTCGATCTCCGTCAGTGATAAAATAAAGAAATAAAACGGAAACAAGTTCAAAAGTAACTTTGATTTTCAGCTGATTTTCGATAACTTAGAGGTATTATAAGTCTACGTCCACACTGGAGGAAACATGGAGGAACATTATTTTGCTAAACGCTGCCAGTTGTTCAAATAAATAGTTAAAAAAAATTGTTAACTAATTTTTTTCACATAAACTGTTTACATACATTTATGTTTCCAGAAATAAATGGCAACTCATTAGTAACAGAAAGTTCCTCTATATTTTATCCAGTGTTAATGTTAGCCATGTTACGGAAATTTTGATGTTATAATTTGATAATTTTAACAAATTAAGTTTACCTCATTTGACTTTTGTTTATAATATTTGCTTCAGCTCAGAAAAATGACGCTAAAAATAGGGTTTCCGGATTGGGTTCTAGATAAAACATCATTGGATAAGTATTATGATAAGGTTTTATTCCCAAAATTCTATTTTGCTGGTTTGAGTTCCAAAAATTTAATTTTCAAAGAAGAATACAATTTCCATTTCTCCCTGAATATTACAGGTAAATATCAGCAGAAGTTTGCATTTCAATAATATTTTGCAGTTAAGTACGAGCTACAGCTTAGAAGAACTTACCTTAATAAATTCTTCCCCCGATCATTCCAGGTAAGCTTGATGCCTACAGGCCATCACACTGAGGCAAATCATTTCCGGAAATAAACTGATTGAAATCATTTGCCTGCAATTTTAATTTTCAACTGAAACCATTTCCGAATATATCCCTAGAGTATATCTCGTGCAACACTAGAGTATATGACAGCCTGTTTAAAAGGGAAATGTGGGTAAACTAACTTGGCAACATTGCTTATTCCAATGACTTTCCCGATTGGCTAAGCATCACAAATAAATTGTAAAACCAATGACGTCAGTTAGTTTCCAGGAATAAGTTGCTAGAACAGTTAATTTTTAATTCTGGAAATACCTCTGGAAATATTTTCAAACACACTGGGACAAATCATGCCACCCTATTTCTGAAAACAAATTTTTGGAAATAAATTGCCTCGCGTACGTGTGATAGCTAGTGCGGTGGCATTAAGAAATATTGATAGTTCCTATTTTGTATTTAATTTTTTATGTCTTTATTCTTTAACAATATTGTAAGATTTGAAATTAATGGATACATTTCAATTTGAAATTTTGAGTTTTATTCCTATTTTGTTTATGAAAATTTTATTCATGTTTTATTAGTTGGGTTGTATCTCCCATTATGGTGAATGCATTCTATGATTTCATACTGAACGACATCTGTAAGTTATGGGATGAATTCTGATGATGACAAATTTACAGAAAATAAAGAAACGATAATAATAAAAGCATTTTTTTTTAAATTAGATATTCCAGTGGGTATCATGGAAGAACCATTATTGAACCCCAATTGGCCAATGTAAGTTTTCTGAAATATAGTTATAACTTCCTTTAATCACAACAGCGAATTTACAGAACATTATCTAATTCAATTTAATTTCTCATCATTATTCTTTATAACAAAAATTATGATTAAATATGCTGAGAAGTTTTGAAGTAGAAATTGTTCCGAAACCATCGCTATGATTACAAATTATAAAATTAATAACTTATGTAAGGTAAATATTATACATGTATATCACAAAAAATTGCCATTTTGAATCCCAGTATATATATATTTTTTTCACCATCAAGCGGGGACAAATTTGAATTTAATTGGCAAGTTGTACTAAATTAAAACAAACTAGCATATTATAATAAAACCCTCCAATAAGATATTTCGCCTTACAGCTTCATCAGGTGAAGCCATAAGGCGAAACGTCGTGTTGCTGGGTTTTACGACAATAAATCAGATTGTGTGAATATACAGTATCGAACCCCCGCTTTAAAAGTGACGCAACTTCAAAGATTTTGTTTTGATAAAGCAAATTTTTATGCATGGTAAAATCAAGTGACAATACTTTCATTTAGCCGAAACTATGGTTACCTCTGATGTGACGTTTTAAACTGAATAATTAGGAAATTTCGCTTGACTTAATAAGGTTTTAAACTGGAAATGTAGGCTACACTTTTTCAGATAGTGTCGCTTTTAAATTGGGTTTGCGATATTATGACTAGGCATTTTAAAAAAAATAATTTTAAGTAATATTTTAGTTTAGTAAACCTTAACCACTACCCATATTTGGTCAGTTTAAAACAAAATGAAATACATATAGTGAAAGTACGCTATATTTTGATTTTTGGACATCCAAATTCGCAAAAGTTGATAGAGTAAATATTTAAGAAAAAAAGTCTTCAAAATGAGGTAGCATTTGCTTTTCATTATGCATAAAAGGAATATTCAATTAAACATAAATAAATAATAATGTAGACGTTTTCTTAATCAATAATAGGGAAGCTAATTTTGGTGCAATTGGATCAGTGATCGGACATGAAATTTCACATGGATTTGACAAAGAGAGTAAGTTTTTCATTGATTAGTTTACTTTTTTGAAATTTTCCATTGTGAAAATGCACTGGAATCCTGCACTCAATGCGGATGAGTGCAGATCTTTATTTAGCCTACTAAATGTAAAAGCATAGTGTATAAAATACATTCACTTACTGTATATCTACAATATATCATGATAAAATTATTATTAACAAAAAATTATCTAGCCTCAAAGGTATCAGCCTCTACTAGCAACACGTTATCTTGGTCTCCGTTAACAGCAGCACGATATGATAAGTCAGCTCAGTGTGTCACGAGACAGTATAACAGTTACTGTCCGTTGGTTGCGACAGTGCAAGACTCATCAAACAGCAGCTTTCAGTGCGTAAGTAGAATGCAGTCTTATGTCGAAACGTTGCAGATATTTTAGATATACTGGGTGAGTTTTAAGTCTGATTCCATTCGATTATTTGGAATTGTGTTGGAGGTAGGCATCTGAGTTTGTGGTATGGTGATATAGGTGGGCGCTATCAAATGAAGCTATTTCCGGTGACCTTAGAATGTAATTTCAAGGTCATTGCGTTACCATCTTCTAAACCGTAATAGTTAGAGCAAAACGTTCAATTAGAATGTTGTAGGGCATCGTAAAATTAGTTTAATGGGTGGATTTGCGACATTCCATTATCAATACATTTTAGTTTCTTTCATGTTTGCTAACCTGAACAGCAGCTGTGCAATGCAGGAATGCTC
>JAQGAO010007218.1:0-11507 GCA_034697705.1 Ommatoiulus sabulosus
TTCAATTTTTTTTAGATACCTATAAACGTTTCCTTGATAGATACCTTTTTGAAACCTAAAAACAACTAATTTTAAATAAAACCTATTAGAAACCTATAAAGAAACCTAAAATATACCTTTCATAGGTATCTTTGTAAGGTTGTAAATTTGTGATACCTAAAAGAGACATTAAAAATACCTTGATACCTACTAGATACCAGGAATCAACCAATTTGATACCTAAAATTTTTGTAAGGGTAGTAACGGTAAATTTGGCCGGAGGTTTGTTGGTTAATGTTATTGTTTAAATAGTGTTATCAGTGCAAACCAGCAGTGTATGTTGCCAAGAGGGAGGAGTTCCGGCGCATACGTTGCATGTGGCAGTTATTTGTGTTTTAAATGATTCTTTTTCAAGTATATATTATATAGGTGAACTCTAAGTTGAAAGTGTCAGGACCTGAGGTCCGAAGGTCCAGAGACCCAAGGCCAAGCAAATGTATGCGGAGAAGCATCCTGGGACCAGAGTCAGCTAGGTAATCCAAAGGATGGAATGCAAGTTATGCAAGTTATGCGAATAGGATTCCACAGGAAAAGTCGGATAAAGTTGCCGCCAAAGTCAAGGGTCAACTAGAGTTTCACATATAAGGGTAAACAACTCACCAGGTCAGGGAGTTCGTTCTGTGATAGCTACGCAGTGAGACGTCTCTTCGGCTGTTCCTAGCGCCGACCCAGATGAGGGTTTGAGCTTCGCGTTTGTTAAGCTCCATCTTGGGCAGTTTACCATGTTTTGCTATTTTAGTGACAAGTAGTCATTTACGGGTAAAGTGTGAGTCCTGTTGGACACGATCAAGACTTTGTATTGTTCGCCACTGTGTTGGCCCCATTGCGGATGTTTAGCACCGGTTGTGCTTGAATAAACAGTGTGAACTCGTTACCTGGGAGTGTGTATGGACTTTTTTAGGTCCTGAAGACGTGTTAAGGACATCACATGGTGGAGGTGCAACCGAATACTGTATAAGAATGGCTTCACCCCAGAAGAGTAGTGATGTAAGAGCAGGAAAGGATGCTCCAATGTCGTTAAGATCACGAGTGGTGACTTGTCAGGATCAACAAAGTCTACCTAAACCGATAGTGGCAAAAGAAACGACAGCGGATACCACAAGACAGGAAGTTAGTGTTACAGTGGGTAATACTACACAAGCAAAAGCTGATGTGGCGATTGAGATCCCGGATGTGGTGGGTGAATTGGAGGCATCTGTGGCACAACTTCAGACCGCATTGTCACGATTGGACCCATGCTTGGTGGGAAATTTGGGACAGGAACAGGCGGAACAGTTTTGTGTTGGGATGGCGAACTGTTTAAGAAGTTGGACGGCCATCATGGGCCAGTTCAAGATCCAGCGATAGCGGTGGTACCCAAACAGTAGGTAGTCGACCCAAACAAGCACCGTTTTGGCAGTTAATACATGCAATTGCACCGGGGATGCAACCATCAGGGGGTACAGCTCAGCCAGCATTTTGGCAGCCAATGGGTCTTGCAATTCCGATGATGCTTGGACCATGAATTGTAAATATGGTGGTCCCCCGGGTAGTTCTGGCAGTCAAGGTTAAACAGGAAACTGCGCTACCACAAATTAAAATAGCGCAGACGCCGTGTGTTCCGCAGATGGCGACGGGCTGGAATGCAATGCAAGCTCCATTTACATCGTGGGTGCCACCGTTTATGAGACCATATAACAATTTGCCAATGTTTGATGGAACAAAGGATGTCGAGGCCTTCTTGGATGAATTTAGGGGAGCCGTAAGAGCACAGGGGATTCCGGAAGTGGAATGGTCTCTGCCCTTACAAACACACATGAAGGGTACAGCGTTCACCTGGTACTGAGGATTATTATATGCATTGCAGGAGGCACCATGGCATGTCTTGTATAAGGAATTGTGACAGGTATTTCAGAGTGCACAACATGCATCACATTTATGGGATGAGATACAAACAAGGAACCAACGTGCGGATGAATCGGTGAGATCATACATGATTGAGATAAATGGCATGGGATGGGCCGCCGTTCAGATCCGGACATGCTGGACGCGACAAAATTTAAGATTTTGATCCAAGGCCTTCAGTATCCAGTAAGATGGTTCCTTTCACATAATTACCCAAAGACATTGCAGCAGTTGTGGAATAAACTTGGGGATATGGAGGATGCCTATAAGGTTTATTGAACAGCCAACAAGACAGGGCAACTAGAAAAATGGAGTTGGTACCTTCGTTGGGAGTACCTCCAGAAGTACCAAGTACCCTACCGCAAAGGACAAGTACAACAAGAACATGGAAAAATCAAGCGGCAAGGACTGATACTTCACCAATAAGGAGGCCATTATTGGAATTGACTTGTTATAAATGTCAACAGAAAAACCATCTAAGGCGGGATAGTCCATAACGACGACAAGTGAGTAAGACGCCGGCGAGTGCCACGGAGGAGCCAAAATCGTCATGGCCAGTACGATTGTTGGGGATGGCACATACGTTGATTAATATCAGAATTCGAGTATTGGGTGTTTCGTGTTTGTCACTGTTGGACTCGGGCTCTGATTACTCATTGTTGTCAGTGGAACTGTTCGCAGAGATGGGCATTCCATATATGCCATTGGACTTTGCAGTGGATCCTATTGCTGATGCACATGGTTGGCATCTGAAGATTACAGGACAAGTTGATGTTCCAGTTATGATGCTGGAACGGTCTTTTCGACTGCGTCTTCTGGTTTTGTATTTGCCAGGACAGGTGGTGATCTAGGGATTCGACTTCATTTATAGTAGAGGATTCGTCCTAAATGGCAAGGATAAAACTGTGTCATTTAATCATGACAAAATGGCAGTGTTCCATATTGCAGATGTAGCCAAGGAGGATTTTTTGGCAGGGACCATTAAATTGCTGGATGTCTCAAGAATCATCAGAGGAGACCGTGAGCAACCTTTACCGGTTCTGAAAATAGCGACAGTACTATTATACTGGCAAAAACAACAGTGTTACCACCGTGCTCGAAGACACAAGTGATCTGTACACTGCCAAAGAACGTGCAGCTCGGAGAAGAGATGATCAGGTTGGTCAACTATCCAGGGAGAAGATTAGAGTACGGCCGGGATTTGGGATCTTTGTGACAGATTCGAGATGTCCATCGTTGGAGGTCGCAAATTTCACAACGACCACAGTAACAATGCGGGCAGGCTCTCTGGTGGCAGTGGCAACACCAATAGAGGGATAAGTGATCCCGTTGGATCAGGTGCAGAAAGGTAAAAAAGGAAATATAACTTCCCGATGACCATCTATACAGAGTTTGGATAAGAAAACGTTCTATGAATCATTAAATATCAATCCGAAGCTTGAGGAAGGAGATAGAGAGATTGTGGAATCTGTTGCAGAAATTTCATTCAGTTTTCGCATTGACAGTATCACAATTTCAGCTGGGACGGTTGCCTCTACATAAGATTGACACGCAAGGTAAGCCACCTGTCTATTTACCTCCACGGAGAACGACTTCGACTATGCAGACTGTGGTACAAGCAGAAGTAAAAGATATGCTGGAGCCTGGCATTATCGTACCAAGTAAAAGCCCGTATGCAAGCCCTGTTGTAATAGTGCGGAAGAAGGATGACTCGTACAGATTTTGCATCGATTACCTAAGATTGAATGCACAAACTAAAATTGATAGCTATCCGATCCCACGGATCGATGACGCTTTGGATTCACTTCATGGAGCTTGTTGGTTCGCAACGCTGGATCTCATGTCAGGATACTGGCAGCTCCCCATGGTCGAGAAAGATCGGGAAAAGACAGTGTTTTTTTGTGCGGAAGGACATTTTGAGTTCCTAAGGCTGCCGTTTGGCCTTTGCAACGCATCGGCGTCCATGCAGCGGGCCCTGGATCAGCTGCTGTTGGGCCTTAAATAGAATGCATGTATAGTATACCTAGACGACATAATTATTTACGCGGATACTTTCCACGGATTCCTGAGAAATCTGGAGAAGATTTTGATACTACTAAAGGAGCATAAAATCCGTTTGCGACCAAAGAAATGTTTTTTTGGATTTACACAGGTTCATTATCTGGGTCATTTGGTTAGCGAGGAAGGAGTTTCGGTTGATCAGGAGAAAGTGAAGGAAGTAAGGTCCTTCTCAACACTAAAAGATTGTACTGGAGTTAGAAACTTTTTGGGTCTCGCGGAATATTACCGGAGATTCATCAAGAACTTTGCAATAATAGCAGCACCGTTATCTGCCTTGACGAGCATGGCGGTTACGTTTTTATGAACCGAACGTTGTCAGGTAGCTTTTGAGGAGCTGAAAAGAGCATTAACATCAGCGCCCATACTGACAATGCATGATGCCACACAGCCAATCTCATTGGCCGCGTGGCATGCTTCGGGAGTTGTACTGGGAGCAGTGCTGCATTAAGGTGATGGAAAGGCACAGAAGGTCCTGGCTTATGCAAGTAGATCCTTAACTTTAGCAGAGAGGAACTACACAGTGACCGAATTGGAGGCATTGGCCATAGTATGGGCCACGGAAAAATTCCGCATTATTTGCAAGGGAAAACGTGCACGATAATTACAGATCATCATGCGTTGTTTTCTGAAACAGTTGTGGGATCCATCATCACGGCTGGGTTGCTGGGTGGCCAAACTGGAGGAGTTTTCCTATATTGTTCGTTATAAGAAGGGAGGACTCCATGTTAACGTGGATTGTCTGAGCAGATTCCCGTTGGACCAACCTACAGAGCTGGAGGATGCAGATGACCAATTGTTTTTTTTGGGAGCAGCAGTGGATATGGCTGCGGAACAAGCAAAGGATGCTGAGTTGGAGGAAGTAATATGACAGATCACAGAGAAAAATCAGGATACAGGTTATATACAACTGGGAGGAATCCTGTATTTCTTCTGTCCAGGGGACAGACCACGATTATTGATGGTCATTTTTGGAACAGCTAAGGAAAAAATATTTGCAGGCTTGCCACGACCACCCCCTGGCTGGGAATTTTGGAGCTTCATTAAAGAAAAAGTAGGAGAATATAGCGGATGGGAAAAAGTTGATAGCAAAATGTCAAAACGTGCTCGTGCAAACTACCAGGGCAGTAAGAATTTGCGCGGAAGGGGATCGGGATATCAGCAGATGAAAAGAACCTGACAAGCAAGGAATATAATGGAAGAATTTAGACTGCTGATGAAAGACCCTTTGTTGGTTGCAACTTCGTGGGAGCAACTGTTGCCAATAATCATGGATACCCCGGATACAGCGCAACAAGCCGCGAGTGCTATGGAGATCGATCCAATTTAGCCATTAGTCGAAATCGGTGACCAGGGGGCCGAGGCAATGACATCGGCGGAGTTAAAGGCGGCCCAAATATATCTGGAGTCTGGTGCGCCATGATGGCTCTGCCCAGAAAAGATTGATCAAGGAACCCAAGTTTCGTTGGATATGCAGGTGTCAGCTAAGACATTTAAAAAATAGGGACGCAAACGGAAAAATCAAGGGCCCATGATAACGCGGCAGAATTGCAAGGCCTATTCGAGTCATGTATGGCGGAAGCAATCTGCCAGGGGTCTACCAAAATTTATCGTCCCTTGGCACAGCCAGCAGACAATTCTTCTCCATTGGCTCAAACGCAGGCAAGGCTTTTACGATTCAGCGGAGCGCCATAGTCTCAACTAGGGAATAGGCCTGCGGGCACTGGGTCCCAGGCTACATACAAACAAAGGAAAAAGAAAATCATCAAGTTGCAGAAAATAGAGGAGGATCTAAATCGTGCATGGAAATTCCAGAAAAAACGGCAACAAGAATAGTATGACCCATATTGAATGTTGCTTGGACCATGTGAACGCTGGGAGCTTAACATTTTTTAGTGTTTAATGATATTAATTGTATTTTTTATTGTATTTTATGGTTAAGGTTGCCCTCGCCCCTGAGAGACTTCGGTCTACAGGGGGGTGTCAGGACCTGAGGTCCAAAGGTCCTTAAACCCTAGGCCAAGCAAAGGTATGCAGAGAAGCATCCTGGTTCCAGAGTCAGCTAGATAATCCAAAGGATGGAATGCAAGTTATGAAAGTTATGCGAATAGGATTCCACAGGAAAAGTCAGATGAAGTTGCTGCCAAAGTCAAGGGTCAACTAGAGTTTCACAAAAGGGTAAACAACTTCTCTGGTCAGGGAGTTCGTTCTGTGATAGCTACGCAGTAAGACTTCGCTTCGGCTGTTCCTAGCGTCGACCCGGAGGAGGGTTTGCGCTTCGCGTTTGTCAAGCCCCATCTTGGGCAATTTACTATGTTTTGCTATTTTAGTGACAAGTAGTCATTTACGAGTAAAGTGTGAGTCCCGTTGGACACGATCAAGACTTTGTATTGTTGGCCACGGTGTAGGTCCCGTTGCGGATGTTTGGCACCGGTTGTGCTTGAATAAACAGTGTGAACTCGTTATCTGGGAGTGTGTATTGACTCTTTCCGGTCCTCAAGACGTGTTGAGGACATCACAAAAGAAACTTTTATAGCAAGAATGGGATATTGAAGTTTAGATATGGTTGCAGTGTAAATTAGATTGTATTAATTAATTTCTAGTGGTTGGGGTGTATTGAGCTGTTAATGTGATCGAAGATTGCGTTCTGAAAGTCAGAATAACATACATTTGCTGTTAACACTAAGCACTTTTCTATTTGGTCTAGTGTATATTTGGATAGTACTGTAAGGCATTCTGGGGGGTTACTAATTTGCTGAGAAAGTGGTTGAGGATGTTATATTTATTAGCTGGTTTGTCTAGTTATGTGAGGAACAATAAGTCCTGAATGGTATGCATCTCCTTACGAGTAATGCGATTCCAGAATCTGAATGTTTGGTGAATTATTGTACGGGAGATAAGTTTGAGGTTGAGTTCATTAAAAATGATGTCATGTAGTGTGGCATTATCCAGGCCAAAGACTGAAAAACCTCTCCTGGATTCCGAGGAATATGTCGGATTTATGCCATGACCAGCACATGGCATTTTATGTAAGGATTGGTAGTACAAGATAATTGAATAGATAAAGGTAAATTTTAATTGCAGTACAATTTTTTGTTAATGAAAAGCTTTTATACAGTGCAAGATTGCGCTTTTAGTTTAGTCTTTAGTGATGTTAGGTGTCTTGTATAGGATCCATTATTGTGGTATGTGATTCCCAGGTATGCCCAGGTTCTTACAACTTCTATTGATGAGTTGTTCCAACTGAAGGTATTTAGGGCGGAAGTTCTTGTTCCTCTTGCAAATAGTAATACTTTTGATTTGTTAAGGTGTAGTTGTTTATTGCTAGGTATTTGTATAGATACTTAAGTAAAGCGAGGAGATTCCTTCTAGTTGTAGCCAGCAGAAGAATGTCAGCGGCATACAACAAAGCATGGTATTTGAGTGTTTAGAATAGTGTATCCCAAGTGCTTAAGTAGAAGTTTTGGGAGGTCACTCAAGAAGATAATGAAGAGGACGGGGGAGTGGGTCTTCTTGTAGGACTCTGGAGTTGAGTCAGGTTGGTTAAACAGGCCATTAATTGCTCGTATTTCTATTGTGTGTAGGGCATAAAAGGTTTAGATACTCTGCAAGAGAAGTGAAGGGAAATTCAGAGCTTTCAGTTTGGACCAAAGTATAAAGTGGTTTATTGAATCAAACGCCTTGGATAGATCTGCAAAAATGTGAATGTGGCCTTTTTTGGGAATGAGTTGTTCAGTTTTATTATCAAATTTGAAAATCAGATGTGATCATGGAATTTTTCCTGTTCAGAGAAAATAATAATGCTGTGTAGAGCCCGTTTGTAAACTCTACTAGAGAGCACATGCATGTATAGTTTAGCTACTGATGACACTAGAGATGATGGTCTGTAATTTATCAGATCTTTAGGATCCACTTTTTTGAAGATTAGCTGAATTAATTTTTGTTTCCAGGAGCTTGGAATATTGTGGGTGAGTAGGACTTCATTAAAAATTAAGAGAATGGTGTTAGTGACTATGGGGGAGTGTTATGGATCATTTCCTGTAGAATGAGGACTTTTCCTGGGGCTTTTCTAGATTTGAGTCATTTCTGTGCCATTATTAGTTCCTGTAATGTAATAAGTCATTCCAACACTGTAGTAGAGTTTAGGGGTGTTGGGGTCAAGGTACATAATTTTAGGAAGAATGATTTTAGTGTTCTTACTATGAGTTTATTGTTAGGTTTGTAAAGAGCTGAAAAGGGTTTTTTTTCGTTTTGCTTTAGTAAGCATGTTCGACAATATTGACCTATTAGTGACCAACATTGTACTTAGTATTTAGCCTGTCTAATTTTGTCATGCAATTCATTAATATATTCAGGCGTTGTTTTACAGATTTCCTTGAATTTGCATTTACTAGTTTGGTAATCTTTTAGGGACATTGGGTTAGGTCTGCTAAGAAAGAATTCCGGAGTGGTTGATACCTCCATTTTCTGTTTGTAACAGGTTGCATTGAACTATGGGGCCATGTGATCTTTATGTTTATGTATTATCCCAATATCCCAAGCTTGTGAATATTATATTATTAAGAAGGGATATGTATTTCTGATCTACTGGCAGGTGTTCCGATTTACTAAACAACAACGTTAATGCAATAAGGAGACTCAGCGCCTTCTGGCATAATTATTAATGTCAGAGTGTTAGTGGGATTTGAGATTAGGATATTGCTTGAGCGTTAAGTTGTAGGAACTGTTTACCATAATGAGTAGCTATTCTCATTAGCAGCCACATATGCGGTTCTTGAATGTTAAGGAGGAATTATTTAATAAAGTTAATATGTGTAATGGTTAGTGGTAGTTTGTTTTTTGTTCTTATGGCCATTAGAGTGGGATCAATGCAGTCCTGAAGAAGATGGGTCCATGTGGGAAGATTTCTCTGGCATAGAATGCAAGGAGATGATTTGTCTGGTCTAAATGGTCCTGTAGCTAAATAGATATTGTATGGATTAGCACTGAGTTGGAAGACTTACTCAACTCTATATATCTTGAAAGGGTTTCCTGAAATTGCTTTGATAGATCTGGATTCCATTTTATCCTTGGGTAGGTAAAGGTGATCTTACTACTGGCTGGGATGAGGGGCTTAAGTAATACAAAGGTAGTTATGGGGAAGTGGTCCGAGTTAGTATATAAGAGGATCTTTAGTTCTGTAATATGTTGTATCATGGATTTATTTATTATTGTCTATTGTAAGGTGCTAAATGTGAGATTATTATGGAATGCTGGGCCACCATGATAATCCCTGTATGTTCTGCCATTTTATATACAGTATAGAGTTGTTCTCTTTCAAGAACTGAAAGTAACAATTTGCCTTGTGCATTCAATTTATGGTCAGACAAAACTCGGGTATAGTTAATGAGACACGGTCTAAACCCGTTTGAAAAAAACATGATTAAGTGGATAATGGTTTGTGCATCACACATGCATAACATATATTGTCTATCTGTTATGGCACATTAGGTAGAAAAAATAAAACAGGTGTTGCTAGGCAGTCTAAAATGGGACTGTCAAGCAAGGCATATCGGTATCTGAATCACATACCCTTTATTTGCTACTGCAGGACACAGCCGATTAAAAGAATGTACACACTGTGGCCAACGTTTTTTGAAAGATGCTTGAGTATATACCAGTAGGCCGACTCCTTGTTGGCACTTTTATGTAAAAGTAAAAAACGGAGATGCAGTGCCACCTTGTATTGCTTTAGTAAAGCCCTACCCCATCGTTTGTAAACTAATGCATTGCATGTTAAAAAATAATGTAACAAATACTATGTTTATGAAAATATGTTCCTTATATAGGTTTTTTTTCTCGTTTAAATATTATAACAATTTCAATTGAAATGTATTCAAAAATTATATAGGGTGAACCAGATGTCTGGGCCTTCCAAATATCTTTCAAACCACTGGTGTTAGGTAAAATGTGCCAAAAATAAATAAATAGAACGTGATGCGAAGATTCCAAAAACCTTGCCAAAACTCATGACTCTTCAAATTAGAAAGTTGCTCAGCATTGCATAATTAATGTAATGGCATTGTTTGTCACATTGATTATCGCTCCCATTGCAAAAAAAAATATTCTAAGGCAGAAAAGATCAATTGCACCTGAAATGGTACTAGTGTACACCAATGAATGTAATTGTTTGTCAAAAAAACATTAAATGAAGGTGCCCTGATCTGGTTCTGCTTCTTGTAATCCTATTTCAGAAACCATGACATGACTTGAATGCCCCTGACGACTTGATGACAGCTTTCCTGCCTTGCATGGATGCTATGCAAGGATGCACACCTTTGCAAGTTTTGCAATGGGAGCGATAATCAATGTGAAAAACACTGCCATTACACTGAATTATGCAGCACTGAGCAACTTTCTAACTCGAAGTTTTGCTCTATCTCAAACGGTTTAGATAGTAAACTCGCATGCTCTAGGAAAATGACGTGCTGCGTAAGTTTTGAATGGGTTTTTGGAATCCTTGCATCACGTTCTATTCAAATATTTAGTAATATACGTTTAAGGCAGGAAAGCTGTCATCAAGTTGTCAGGGGCATTCAAGTCATGTCATGTTATCTGAAATAGGATTATAAGAAGCAGAACCGAGCAAGGTGGCTGAAAGGTTAGCATTCCCACCTCGCATTCGGTAGACTCAGGTTGCTTTCCCGGGTCAGCTATCCTCGAACATGGTTTTTCATGGTTTTCCACAATTTCTCCAGGCGAATGCTGGAATAGTTCCTAAATTAAATTGGCCATGACCGTCTTCCTTTCCTATCCCATCCTCCTCGTTAAGGTCCCAATTACGGAAAATATAATTTAATTGCATTGTTGGGATCAATCACTAAGGATCTTCCCTGCAAAATGGTACTTATCTACTAACTTCAATATAAAGAGTTAAAATTGAAATTTAAATTGAAATTATTCTTGGCACATTTTACCTAACACTAGTGGTTTGAAAGATATTTGGAAGGCCTAGGCATCTGGTACCCCCTGAATATTTGATTATTTATTTTGAAACAATTAAACCTTAAATGCAATAGTTCACTTGATGCCCTCCAATATCTAATTAGTACAGGGTGTTTGGACACATTTTTAGTAATATTTGATGTATCTACAGGTGGTGTACATTATTTATAAATGTAATTGTTTTACTTTCTTAACGTATAATGCAATAAAGTCGTTTATAGAAAGCCTTAATAACTGCATATATCGTGAAAAATATCTGTAAGCATTTAACCCTTACAAACACCAGCCAAACACATACCAGTTATAGTTAGTGATAAAATAAAATAAAAAAATTGAAAAAAGGGTTGGAAAGGAGAAACACAACAGTGTTTATTCTCCGCTAAGAACAAAAAGTATAAAAGAATTACTAAAGGCCTTTAAGACTCAAAACTCAAAATAAGTCAATATCACCATCGCCATTAGCAATATCAATTCAATTCAATTCAACTCAGTACCCTACAGTCAGCAACTAAATGCCATATGGTAGGGGGGTCGAGCCCATT
>JAQGAO010007219.1:0-11506 GCA_034697705.1 Ommatoiulus sabulosus
AAGATGGTCATGGCCGATTTAATATAGGAACTATCTCAGCATTCGCCTGGAGGAATTGTGGGAAACCATGAAAAACCCCAATCTAGGATAGCTGACCCGGGAATCGAACCTGGGTCTACCCAATGCAAGACGAGAATGCTAATCTCTTAGCCACTCTGTATTTTTGTATTCTGAAAGTCGAAAAACGTTTTCAGAAATTTTGAAAATAATTTAAGTACATTTCAACCAATCCGTTTAATGGTAATTTACAAATAAACGCTTCTGTTTTAGTCAAAGAGGAAAACTCATCCCCAAGCTACAAACGATGTTGAGCCAGTGCCACCAATTGCAATCTTAGAGTGTCCCCTATGTGGCTGCAAAAGTAAAACTGATACTGTAAGTATTTGAATATGTTTACATTTGTATGTAAATTATTATTAGTGATTAAATCTGCAATTTCACATATACATTTTTATTAAAATATAACAGGATTGATAGTTTCCACCTCCTGGTCAAGTAATTTCTAGCTACCCTAAAAAACTCGTGAAATTGAAAGTTTCTAAATGGGAATAGTATTTAAAAAGAACATACAATTTGCATCCATTTTTATATGTTTGAGGTTCCAAAAAAATAATGATCAACAACACAAAACTTTCTCTTTCACTTATTGCCATTGTTAGGAAATCGAAAATGTTAATGCAGTTATTGTCTGTCTTTTTTCCAACTTGGTTGGTCCAAAATCCAATCAATCCCCCATTGTGCTGGCAAAACTAGAGAAGTAAACCTTGGTCAGGTTATTTCGACTGGCTTGTCTACTTGATAGGACAGTAATTTGATTGCAGTTGAATGACTAGCATATTTGCATACAACTTTTCCTAGAATTTAAGAGTGTTCATAATTTTGCATAAATTGCTGGCAATTGGTTTGCTATTTTCACTTTTACCAATATTCCAAAATTTAGAAAATTCTTCCATCATTTTTATGGTTTATACATACTGTATATCTACAAATAGGACAAAATATAAAAATTATCACTTGTTATCTGTATAGTGTGAGTTATACTTATTCTGATCATCTTCAATGATCTTTCTTCTGAAGTCACATTCCTCTACATTATGCCACAACAGAAATTCATTTTTTAAACTTACAATTAGGAAAGTTCTGTTCTCATTGTGTTCCTGTGCAACAGGGGGTGTTATTACCATACAACATATGATAGAGAATTCTAGAGTAAAAAGAAAACAACAAGCACAACTGCTTCATTTTATCATTAGTATTTTTATTTGTTGATATGGTGACCCTCTTTAATTATAGTAATAATACTCTCTATATGCCAAGAAAAAAAGCCTAGTTAGGTCCATTAATTTGCTAATTAAATTCTAAGTAATTTCATCATTTTTGAATATTAAGGCAAAATCTCGGCATTTGAAAGAATGTGCGAAAAAACGAGGCATTTCATTTCACAAAATGCTGAAAGCTGTCGAATTACAAAAAAAGCAGGCTGAAGAAAGAAGATTAGCTGGACTTCCCGTTGTACCATCGAAGTCAGCAAGAGAACCAAGAAGAAATACAGCAGTTAAAAGGAAGCTTGAGCCCCAAACGTTGGTTTCTGGCAGAAGTGTTTTTTGAAATTTTGAATTTTACCAAATCTGACTTGCTGTTTTGATTTTAGAAAGTTGCAAGCTGATTTACAGATGGCGTTAGCTATGTCGCTATCATTACAGCAGAAGCAAGACAAGGAAGAAAACCAGGAACGTTTCTTTCTCGAAGCATTAACCGGGGAATCTGAAAACGAAGATACAAAATTGGTTACTGCTCTGAGAATTGGTTCTACTGTGGATGGCAAACTTCAAGCTGTGCCGGGAAGAAAAGCTAAACGAAAGCAGTATGTGTCTTTCAAATTTCAGGAATTAATAAAACGTTATTGGTTGGCATCTTGTACATTCTCACATATTTGGGAAAAGGAAGATAATTTTTTTCTGGTTACATAGTTATGTATTTTAAAATTTGCATTTTTCTTTGGCATCATTTAGATACACTGTCTTATTTCCCCGTGTTTACCTGGAGTATAAATGGAGCTTAAATGTATATAAGCTCTAAATGATCTAATTTCTTACATAAGAAAAAAAATCTATTTATGTAATATAATCTAAGAATGTGAGTAATGTATTTCTCGACCAAATTTTAATCTCTGCTCTTGAATACATTGGACTCACATCCTTATATTTTATCAACACCCAACCATTAACCACTTGAATAAGAGACCAATTAATTACATAATATACTTTATTTTTTTTCTTTAGGCATGTTATAACTCCATTTTGGCTCATTAGATCAAAAGAGGAAACAAAAGCAATTCGCGCTGAGAGAGTAGTAAAAATCCTTTCGGAACAGGTAAGATATTTGGCATTTAATGTGACATTATTTTGATAGTTAACATGTTTGAAATATAATGATTTTGAAACTATTTTGCAGTCTACCGATTCGGATGAGGAAAATTGTCCCTTTATCCCGAATTGGAAAAACATTCGTCAACTGTGTAGAGTGCCCTGGCCATCAGCTGGATATTGTCGTCTTTGGGAAACATCCACATTATCGGAAGCAATTCGCTGTGATTTAAATAAGTTTTATGTGAAAACTCTGGAACAATGGTTCCCCCCTAAAGATGTATTCAATTCAGAAGTTAAAAAAAACCATCCTCCTAACACTCAGAAAAGAAGAAGAACGGAGGAAACTGAATGCTTACCATCGACTTTAGCTGCACTAAATGCTCTCCATGGGAATGCTTCCCCTTTCCAAAAGGATGTAACGATGGAAACTGGTCTTGATGGATTTTTGTTGGATAATACATATGGTGACGGGTTTTTCACACAAATCCCTGAGGTCCGTTATTTTGAAATATCAGTATGAATGAATGAACGAATTTCAAATATAATAATAACTCTGTCACACTGTTCTGCTGTATTATTTTAGATTAAGCATTTGGACTTCAGTGCACAAGTAGTCAAGGGCTTGCTCAGTATGGTGAATAATAATGCCCTTAGCGATGCAAAAATCATCATTAGGAATGAAGAGGTTCTTCATTGCCATCAGTTCATTTTATACACAAACTGCCCTGCTGCATACCAGGTAAATTAACTACTTGAACATGCTTTCTTCTCTTCAACTCAACTTTCATCGAATTTTAATATTTAATTGCCATTAAGAGTCAATGCATTGGATAGATACGTACATTTTCTTACTTAGGAGCTTAGAAATTCTATCGACCAAAAATTACTTTGGCCTGACATTTCACGTGAAACTGCAATACATTTCTTACAATTTATGTATGCTGGAATCTTCACTGGTACTGATAATGAAGAAATGCTACAGTTGGCCAAAAGGTAAATGTGTTATTGGTTATTTGAAGTCATCTTCAACAGCTACGTTTACATCCAATGATGCATTACGCGAAATATTTTTGTTGTAATTATTTTACTTTTTAGGTATAAAATGCAGGAGCTTTTGAAGTTGCTCAATGGCTATAATGATTTCCATGACAAGTCCGATGAATTTCTCCCCCTGACGTTAAAAAGTGGTAGTACATCGAGCTCTCAGATGTCATCCTATAGCAATAACCCGTCTCCTGTTTTAACATCAAACCTTCCAACTGGCTGCAGCATCTCCCCTGTGCTGACTAGTAAAAACAGAAGTTTCCAATCTGCCTCTCAAGAATCAAAAGAATATGATGACAAGAAGATTTTGAGTGAACATTTACCATGTGAAGATTTAATTAATATTGAGATGGCAAAGCACAGTGGCTACTTTGAACCTAGTTTTGAAAAGTCGCGAAGAAGTCATAGAAAATTATCATATACCGACTCCTCTGTTATGTCTCCGGAGCTCTTTTCATCAGGTCGTGATGACGTGGAACTAGAATCAAAACTGGAAAAGATTGAATCACTGCTTGAAAAATACAAGCTGGAGTTTGATGATAGTATGA
This sequence comes from Ommatoiulus sabulosus, assembly GCA_034697705.1. NCBI lineage: Eukaryota > Metazoa > Arthropoda > Diplopoda > Julida > Julidae > Ommatoiulus > Ommatoiulus sabulosus. The sequence continues at coordinate 3,962 of JAQGAO010007219.1, forward strand.
AGACAAGTAATAAAAACGAAATAGAAGTACAAGGTTAGTGTTCATTCTTTTGCAATAATTAAGTTCTTAAATTGATTAGGTTTGATAACCTCAAGCAGTATCAAACCAGAATTTAATTATGTATTATAACATGTGCTAGGCTACACTGAAATTAAAATTTAGAATGCTAAAAGCACCAAACTCCATAGTATCTAATTTGGAAGAACCCATCTGCAATCGATAATTTAATTATTGACATGAACTATAACCCTTAAACCTGCAGGATTAATTTTGCCCATTGAAGTATCACTGGTCTAAACAATCCTATTGTTGTTTTATAAATAGCTCTATGACAATGATCCTAAATCTAACACGACGAATCAATGCGATGTTTTTTCACGTTCAATTTTGAATTCTTGCCAAGCTTATGTAATTTTTTTTAAAAAAAAAAAGAGCGAAAGGTAACAAAGTGTTAAACAATAAAAGGTTCTGGATGAGCAATACTTCAAAGGGGAAATAAATCTGGAAGTTAAAATCCGTCTTTAAAACGATATTGTGTAAAATAATTTTTTCCCATTGTGTGTACAGGGGTTATAGACCACCTTGACCTCTCCTACCATTTACAATTTATTCCTATGCCCCAGTTTCTCACGCATGGTAAAATTAATGCGAGCATCTTACTTTTTCAGTTTGTACTTATACAGTATATGTTTTTAACCAGGGTTGATTTTAGAATTTGTTAATTTTCAAACACCTCAAACACTTTTTGAGTTGAGTAATTAGTTTACAATAATTTGTTTAATAGAAAGGATTGTTAAAAGTCCATCTCCAGACCCTTGTTTGGAACTTTCATCTGCATCAGGTACAAAGTCTATAGATAATTGCCATGGGCAAAATGGGACTTGGAACAATTTTCTGGAAGGTTACTATAGTGCTGACAATTTACAATTAATGGACGGTTCCCTGGCAGTTGAAAAAGATGAACAAGATGCAGCCAGTGATTCAAGGAGACGTTCTTTGCCAATTTCCCCAGTGCTTTCAGCTGTGGTAACAAGTTGCATTCATCCAAGCATCAGTATGGCACATTCAACTTCACATGTGAAGCCCGTGAATATTTATGATAAATGTCATGAATTTTTGGACAATGTGCCGAGTTTTGGATCTCTGGATACTGTTTGGCATGATGACTCAAATGATCCTCACAATAATAAAGCGGTCAGTCAATGTGAAAACGATTTGCCTGATATCGATCCCTGTCCAATTGCGTGTGAAAGTGTGCATCAGGAGGAGGGCTGCATTGGCGATTATGCATCATTGAGTGGGTCGCTGTCATCAACACCACTTCAGGAAATGCCTCCCAAGAAAAAGAAGAAACTGAACAAAAAATTACCAAAAGCAACTTGTGTCACTCCCATGCCTCATTATAGCATCATGGAAACGCCCGTAATAAAGGTAAGACCTTAATTAATTTTATCAGTAAACACATGACTATGTTTTGTTTTTTTTTAATTTGCTCTTAGCATTTGTTAGAGCAAAAGCCTTTACTCAAATATTAGAATTAAATTGTTCAGCGTTGCATATGAAACTTTAACTGAATAATAGTGCACGCTAAATTTGTTTTGAAAATTGATGTATGGTTACAATATTAATTTTTTGCATCTTTTCAGAAAGAATTGCAAAAAATTGGAGTCCGTCCACTGCCTAAGAAAAAAGGTGTCACGCTTTTAAAGCACGTTTATTCGGAAACACATCCAGGTAAAAAATCAGAAACTTTAGAGATCATTTGTAGCAATTAGTTTTTTTAAACGCAATAGCAGTCAGCCTTGTTTTAAATTCGTTCAAAATCAGTAAACAAATTGATATTATATAAAACGACCTTAAATGTTGAATAACTTCTATTAATTATCTTTTATCCTGTTATCCAATAATTGAATTTCTTTTTCTAATTTCCAAAGAAAGTACGTCACATGTAAGAGAAGAAAACGGATTTAAGGGGGATTTGGCAAGCTCCAAATCAAATTCTGAGAAGGGCCTCGATGATTCTTATAATAGTATTTCCCAAGATAAAGGTGGAGTCAAGAAATCTAAGTTATCCACTAAGAGCAAGAAGAAAGATGGAAAACCCATAGATACTTTTGAAACTCAACAATGCAGAAGTCAAACAAGGTAAATATATTTTAATTGATTAAGAGATTTGACTTAATGTCCTAGCATTCAGATATATAAATTTCGATCGATGTATCAGATATTTTTATTTTTGTTAAAAACGATTTTTATTTTTTCGAGAACCTGCTTTTTTGCGTTGTTCATACCATCAGTTGTTTTAAAATTCAAGGGCGACGAGGACCAGTCCTTTGAAAAAGACACCAGAGAAAGGCGGAAATAAACGAGCATTGCCAGAATCTCAAAATGAAGAAATGAAGGCTTTCATATTTGTCAACACAGAACTAAGAACAAGGATTCTCGATTATCAAGTAAACGATTGTTTAATAGACCATTATTTTTCCAATAATTCATGCTTTGCTTGCTTAGAGTTAGCTTATTATATATTAATTGAATTGCAAAAAATGACATTCGAAAAAGTTATGTATGCTTGTACAATCTCGATATAACCATTTTGAAGAAATGTTGTACTTTATTTATTTCCTCAACAAAGCTCATTGTAATTATTACTGTAACTGTTTTATTTCTTGCAGCCTATTGATTTCAAATCTCTTCACTCTGATATGAAAGCTTCCGGGTTGAAACCCTCGGTCCAAGAGCTTCAAGATTTCCTAGATGACCAGGTTGGTATTCACACATTTCCCTTATACTACGTGAATTTGAACTCCATTTTGAGATGATTTTTTTATCAGTGCATAACATATACATCGTTGGAAGAGTCATCACCTCAAAAAACCAAAAAACGAACTTGTCGCCGAGGAAAAACACGGCGATGATAGATCTACAAGTATATAATGTGTATTCTAAGTAACATAATGTGTGTTCTAAATTAGGAATTTTTTTTCATAATTTATTTAATTAACATAAAGGCTCATCACGAGGGAACAATTGGAATCTGTTCATTCATGCTTTTAATTTTTCTTTAAAATGTGGTTTTAAGAGGAATATTTTTGACAGATACTGGTTTTTCCCCAAAAGTTTCGTTTAGTATATTAAATTTCAGCACAAGCAAAACACTTCTTATCGTTTGCGGATATTTAATAGCATTTATCGATGTTTCAGAAATGTTAATGTTTTGTCATTTCTATATTTTCTGCTAATATTAGCAGGAAATATAGAAATTACAAATGAATTTTAGATATTTCCAATACAATAACAAAAGATAATATCTGGAGTTTTTATACTGTACTTCAACAAAAGATATTGGCATTTGTGTTTTTCAACGTTCATTTATTCTAGGAGCTTTTCTATTGTTCTGATTTATTACATCTTCCTGTATGTATTCGTTAGTTTGCCCAAACTGCATAAAGGAAAAATCAAACTGCCAATAGTAATATTTTCAGCGTTTTTATTATACTTCAGTATATTTCTTTTCCTTATAATATTTCTTTTTCTTGGTAATATGCAGGACAATGACGTCACAGATGATTGTCGACTGAAAAGAGAAAATAAATAGCTTAAACTTCACCAATTTCCAGTACTTAATACTGTCACAGTTTTTTTGTTAATTAATACTACAATTATCATTACTGCGCCAAGGAGAGCAAGTCCTGATCCAATGTTTAACAAAAATGGCACAAAGCTGAATTTTCCACCTCGTCCTTGAACAATAATCTCAAACCTTATCCCATAGGCCTTAAACAACGTTCTTCTGTTCTCGCTGAAATAATATGCATACCTGGGAAATAAAAGTATCAGGAATTTCTGTTAACCTTATAATGGGCCATGGAAAAGTGGTGTTTCAAGGATGTTTTCCAAAATTCTGTTCAGAGTCAATTCGAGTTTTCACGTGAATGCACTTACAGTTTTGGTGCATACCTGAAATTCCAACCTTTGCTAATTTTGGCCAGTGGATCATCCAATCTTCGAAACGTGTACCTTGGAAAGCAGTACTTCTCAGCGTCAAAATCAAGATTGCAGTCCCATGTAATTATTATAGCAACAACGCCTCCCTGTAAGACATATCAATTATCCCTCATTTATTTAGTAATTTAAAATAGCAGTTTTTTATTTATCAAAAAATTATGCAGTAGTTGTAACCTGTTAACGTTAGGCAGGGCGCTCACCGAGATGACACGTAACACGATATGACGCGTGTTTTCATCAGTGACATCATTTCTGTGTGCCCTGACCCATATGTTTGCATTGGTTTCGACATGTTACTGGCAACTCATGCGTCGTAGCATGTTACGTGTCATCTTGATGAGCGCCCGACCTACATATCACTAACTTTGATTCAACAATTTAATGTTTTAACTTTAAAGACTGGCAAGTGGCAACATTCTACATATATGACTTTGTAAAAGAACTAATAGTGTCTGTGCAGTCAGTGCAGATTATTGCGGACGTAATAGGAGTACTCGGCCAGAAATTTCTGTCCGTGAAGTCACATGTGCAACAGGAAAGCATTTGAAAACTGCGATAACCTTATGTGACAAGTTGAGGGGAATTTTTTAAATCAAATAGCCTGTTCATTTTGAGCACGTGACTTCACGACGGCCAAAGTGCGATCTGAGTGAACGTACAGTTGACTTGAAAAACCTGTCGTGATATAAAGTTACCTTAATCGCTATTTTGGAATAATTTTCACCAGCTTCCTCAACTATGGTTTTCAGCTTGAAAATTGGACAATATTGATCATGTTTCTTGCTGTAAGTGCAACTTCCTAGATATGATGAATTGGAACTGTTCTTGATGTTTCGCCTGGAATAATAATAAGTCAATTTATTTTTTTAGGTATCAACGAACGAAGACGCGAAGTAAAATTATCGAAAATATAGAAGGGGAACGAGTGCTTTTTTGACTGGATTATACAAAACTTTTGTCGGCAAAAACGGTAATTACCACTCAATTCAAGTACATTTCCCCAAAAAAATAAAAAAAAATTTGCCGTGAATTGACAAGTTTTGAGTTTGACGAATTTCGCAAATTCAGTGACAAAAATTTCAGTTTAAGCACCCAAAATGTACCTCAATAGGTCCTCGTGCGATCTGCATTTCAAATGTAAAAATCATTACAGACCAATAATTCTCTGTGTGCATTGAGCAAGCCATCAAACGTTTTGCAATATAAATACGTTAGGCATTCTTACCTCCTTATTCTGAATATTGGAAATTCAACGCTGTTTTTGATGAGCACGGTGAATTCCTGGGAATCTGCCAAAAGCGCTCGCCGACCTCCGCTTTTTCGTAAACATGGAATATAAAAACAAACCAATTGTCACCCAACTGCCTTGAAATCAGTCAATTTATGAACCGGAACTGTGTTCTGGTAGCAGAATTTAACGTTTTTTAGAAGGTACATATTTACAGTTAGCATAAAACGTGCAATGTACGCATATACGGTCAAGAACATGGACATGCTTCACCTGTTTGCGAGGATGAAGGTTTTCATCATGGACAGGAAGAGTGGCTAGGAGAGCGGGGGTGATAAGCTTTTAGGAGCTACTGTTACATTGAACCATATGAAAATCATGCTTAAAGTCAGTGAGTTAAAGTCTTTGTAGTACCTAGCGCCTGTAATTCATGATTTCCCTCTTCCAGGGAAAATCAGAAAGAAAATCCAATTCTCATTATCCTTAATTTCTCCTCCAGAAAAAAATCATTGTATATTTAAAAATAAAAATAACTTTGAAAAATATCTTCCTTTGCATCTGTGCAAAAGAAATAGTTTTATAAAAAATGGGAAGTGCCAAGAAATTAAACAATGATTGTGTCTCTGGAGGAAATAACTTTGAAAAATCTCTGGAGGATACATCAGCTGGATATGCATCAATTTTTCATTTTTTGAAATTATGAATAGTACAATCGTTGAATACGACATAATTTCAGACTTTTCATATATTGTAATGCAGATGTAGGCTATGTCTCTTTACTTTTTTCCACAACGTGTTCAATTTTTAGAGAAACCGGCCCAACAAATGTATGAACACAGCTTCTTGAAAACCTTGAAGAACGTAAGTGAGGAAAGCTGCGGCAGCTGGATTAAAAAAATGGGAGGATGGCAATTTTACCGCGCAGTTAACCTGCTAGGTATTATAGATGGCCAGCTATTTTACGAAAATTGATTGCATGAATAAGTAAATAATCCAGGGAAATACATGAATGTTACTGTTTGATTCTGGAAAATTCTTTTCAAGCCATTGCTCACTATTTGATCTGAAAACTTCCACCTCACTTTATGCATAAAACGGGAGAAAAACATTTAGGTCAGCTATTGCGTCGAAACAACATTGGACTGCTGGAAAATCATTAAATGTTTTTCGGGCCATTATGTTTCTCACTCCAGTAACGTAATTTATAAAGTAAGCATACAGATTTCGAAACGTTGATGGTGGCACAGTTTTTTTTTCCTTTCGCTTTTTAGTCTATGGCGCATTCAGGGACACGACTATAGCATAAAAGCAACTAAATACATTAGCACCCATTGTGTTGCCGGTGTTTACTTTTCGAGATTACCCCCACAATACAAGTATAATAAATGGCTTAATTACAACGGTAGTGCATTTATTTCCGTTGGACACCACCCTTCCACTTCGCACACATAGGCAGTCTTGTCAAATGATTTGACGCATCGGCCAGTCATGACACCTGAAAAGTAAACGTGAATTAGGCTAAGGGCGTGAGAAAAAAAGCTCGATTTTTTGTATTCTCTAGAGTAAAATTTTGTGAAGCACCAAAAAAAACTAGTTTAATAGCCAAATAGCAATGTTCGCCAGTCTTGTCGGAATAAACCTTACAAGAAGTAGCTCAAAGGATGGATTTATGAAATTTACAATGTATCAAATTGCTTTGCTGAATTATTATTTTCGCATGCTGGTTTTATTTTACTTAGAAATTGATAGGAGTTCACCGTTTCCGTTTTTGACGGCTTGGCCTCGAATACACACACGATTTGCTATATGGTTTTGGTTGCACCGAATATGTCTGAAGTCTGGATCCTAGAAGCACAAAGCGTTATTGAAAAACTGCAGTATATGAATTAGGCTTTTTCTGGAGTTTTTTACACCCAACTTACTTCAGCGCAAGCTCCTTGTGTTTGGTTAGGTGTGATTAAAATATTTGTGGCCACGAAAAATGCACTTTTTTCCTATAAGAAAAAGTTTGAATTTCATGAATTTCTTACGAATTCTATTTTAAAACAATTAAAAGTAAATTTAGGTATATGTTTGTTAATTGTTATACAAGTTGAGTATCCCTTATCCGAAATGCTTGGTACCAGAAGTACTACGAGTTCTTCGGGTGTTGAAATATATGAGTAAAATTCCAAACACGAAATTAATTTGTTAATTTTCTTAAGCACCTTAAAGCCTGGACGAAATATTATAGTATGGGTGCGTTTACAACGCGCCTGGTTTTCCGGTAACCGGAAAACGGGACATACCTGCTTGTTTCCAGTTCCCGT
>JAQGAO010007220.1:0-11506 GCA_034697705.1 Ommatoiulus sabulosus
GAATGTTAAAAACATTCTTGAAAGCTTATAAGCGCTTCTTGTAAGCTCAGCCTGGCTCGGCTAAGCTTTCTTTGTGTTGGTGGCGCTAGTGTACGCCGAGTGGTAAGCGCCTGCAATAAGCACTCTGTGTGTTCTTACCTATAGTGTACAGAAATGCGCAAAACACCTTATTTTGTTGTCCTAGCAGATTATAAAATCGACACTCACATGCGTCAACAGAAAGCAGAAATCTACTCATTATGAGTGGGCAAAATTCAGCATGTTCGCTGAGTACCCTTGTTGTAAATATTGAAGTTATAATCCTTAGTTAAAACGAAAATATGTTCCCAAAGTTATAAAATTTCGGGAGTTCGGTTATGGATGGTGTTAATTAGTACATGTATTGTATATGAAAATTGGTGATTAAAGAAACAACGCCTCATAAAAAACGTCAATTCTCCGCTTGCTATTACACCACATGCAATGAACACCCTGTCTGAATGATCGGAAAACTGCTGATATTCTTTAGAGCAGTAAAAGTTTACTTTGTGAGTCCGATCTTTCAACATTTCATTCATTTCAGTTACATTCCGTCATTCCACTGTTTCACAAATGGATTCCCTAATGCTCATGCTCCTGTTGTTATTGGGCAGCGCGGTGAGCATCTGCTCCGGGAGCAGAATTCTGGTGTTGAATGCTTTTAGTCCGAGGAGTCACGCTAACACTTTCATTCCACTGCTTGAAGAACTGCTCCGACGAAACCACGAAATCACTTACATTACGATGCACCAGCCATCCAAGGACATACCAGGATTAAGGACAATTCATTTAAAAGATGCTGCAAAGTACTTCGGCACCATGTCCCACATGTTCTCTTGCACTACGATGACATTAAAAAGCTTGTACGAACTGCCAGAAATCTATCGAGGTATCGCCAAAGCCTCAATGACTGATCATAATTTTCAAGAATTCTGGAAAAATCCTGGCCGTTATGACGTGATCGTCGCCAACGCTCTGATTAACGAGGGCTACCTGGGTATTTGCGGGGCGTTGGACGCACCCGTAGTCCTACTGTCCCCAAATTCGCTGGACATCAACGATGCCTGGGATTTGAACGTGCCAAATCCACAATCCATCATACCTGGCATGATAACTGACCTCTCCTGCAAGATGACATTCACAGAACGCTTGAAGAACTGCTTTTACGACATTTTGTGGAAAGTACTTCGAAGATGCTTCGTTTACTGGTCCGACAATGAAGTCAGGAAATACGTGCCAAATGCTGTTTCCAGCAGAGATGTCGTAAAGAATGCATCAGTGCTTCTACTTAATTCGCACTTTTCTTACGACTGTCCTAGACCGTACATGCCTTTTGTGATAGACGTTGGTGCGATGCACTGTCGTCCTGCGGCTGAACTACCACAGGTACGCACACATTAAAAAAAAACTATGTATATATACATTGTACAATTATTTACCAGAAATGAGGCGATACCATATTTTTGATATAAAATCTAACATATATATAATGTCATGAACAATGTATATAAAAGAGATAAGTTTCTGTATTTTTGTTTTATTACAATTAGTACAGTAACCATTTTACTGAAAATTCATAAAACTTCGGCTATATAAAAAAATATACAGTAGTATGTCAATATGCTGTATTAAAATATGAATTTAAACACAAATATATATACTGTACATACATTCTATACAAATTTTATATTTTCGGATTTACAAAATATATTTGTTGTACGATACGGAATTTACGATAAAGCTATATATAGGTCATGTTTATTTTCATAAAAAATGGACATCAAAAGCCCCGTACAGACTTCGACAAACGGCAGACAAAAAAAACACAAACGACAAACGGTTTGTCAATTGGTTTGTGAGAAAAAAATGTTACAAACAATTTCGGACAAACGAAAAAAAACAAAAAAAATGATCTGGAACAAAAATGGTTTGTTTCACGTTAAAACTAATTCACGTGGTTTGCTGCTCGTGGAGTTATCAGCATGACATTTTGCTCAACAGAAGAAGTCCGCACGTGGAATAATGGTCCACGAGTATATGATTAAGCAAATGATTGCCTGAAAATCGTCTGCTTTGCAGAAGCGTTTGTTGAAAATGGTTTGCCATAATGTGTACAATCCGTTTGTTCAAACTAATCTAGACAAACGATTTTGGACAAACAGATTTTGGGCAAGCCGTTTGTCGTTTGTGGTTTGTTGTTTGCCGTTTGTCGTAGACTGTATACGGGGCTTTACAATGTTTTTCGTAGATCCTAGATAACTTAAACGTTCCTATTTACAGGACTTTGAAGATTTTGTGCAAGGGTCAGGAGATGATGGTTTCATCGTATTTTCCTTGGGATCGGTCGTAGATGCCCAGATGTTGCCTCAGCAGTTTCTGAACTCGTTCGTTGAAGCTTTTTCCAGAATCAAACAGCGAGTCGTTTGGAAATTTGGTAAACCCATTTCAAATATATCGTCTAACGTTTTGCTCTCTCAATGGATTCCGCAACAAGACTTGATGGGTGAGCGAATGAAAGTTGTTTGAAAAAGATGATGATACATACTTTAACCAACAATTGAGTTTTTGTTAAAAAAACAAACATGCCTATATTTTAGGTCACCCGAAATGCAAGTTGGCTATTACCCACGGTGGGCTTCTTAGTCTGCAGGAAATCCTTTATCACGGTGTACCCTTGCTGGGGGTACCAATGGGTGCCGATCGAGATGGGAATATAAATAAAGCCATCAAGAATGGGTTCGCCCAGAAGATTAACCATGAAACTGTAACTGCCGAAGAATTGGTAGCAAAAATTACGGAGATGACGGAAAATAAAATGTTAGTAGACAACGGAAAATATGAAAAGTAATGAAAAATTTTGGTAAGAAATAATAATTGTCAATTTTTAGGTACAAGCAAAATTTGGAACAAATTTCGACTCTGATGAAAGATCGACCTGTCCCCCCAACGGAAACCGCCGCTTACTGGGTAGAATACGTGATTCGGCACAAAGGTGCAAAGCACATGAAGAACAGCGGTGCAGAAAACTTAAACATTTTTCAATATTTTCTTTTAGATGTAATTGCTGCAATCAGCGCTGTGCTCTGCGTGGCATTGTGCCTATTAGTGCTTTTCATTAAGCTCATTGTAAAATGCTTCCGGCGTCGTTGTTCTAAGAAATTGAAAAGAAATTAGGAATGAAAAATTCTGTAAATATTACCTAAGCCTGTATTACCTCAAAGAATTGACTTATGAATGGTCATCGATTTTAAGAAACACATGTGAGAACTTAGAACATTGCAAAAAAGCAATACAGCATCAAAAATAACTTCTTTGGACTATACTGAATAACAAAGTTTGGACATTTTTATTACTTTGAGTTACAAGTTACAAAACGAACTGTAAGTAGTGAAAAAGTTCCGAAAGATTTAAACTTTTGCTTTCACAAAATTCCTTAAAAACTTTAAAATTGCAGCAATTTTCCATAGCATATCCCTTTGCGTTTCATGAGCAGTATGATGAATAAAACTATGGTGCATTTTAAATATGCCGCGTTTTAATTTTTTCGATCAAATTCAAATAATATATGAATGACTAATCGAAGTTTACTTCTCAGAGATTGCGTCCTTAGGCCCCATACAGACTACGCCAAACTGCAACAAACCACAAATAACAAAATTTGTTTCAACAAACGGAGTGACAGTGCACACTACGGCAAACCATTTTCAACAAACGTTTCTGCTAAGCAGATGATGTTACCGACACTCGACAGGAAGGACAAACGGTTTGTTCCAGAGCATTTTTTGGTTTGTTCGGAATTGTTTGTTGCATTTTCTTTTTCACAAACCAATCGGCAAACCGTTTGTTCTTTGTGTTTTTTTCAATTCAATTGAATTCAATTCAACTCAGTACCCTACAGTCAGCAACTAAATGCCATATATGGTAGGGGATCGAGCCCATTTTCAGGAGAAAGCTCCTATGTCAGTTGCGACTTAGACATCATTGTTAAATTGAACTTGAATTAAATTTGAACTATCGTTCAAATTTTTTCAAATTTTTTTGTTTACAGTTTGTCGTAGTCTGCACGGGGCTTTATGACTATCACGGGTAGCAGCAGTGACGCAGAACAAATGCAAAAATACTCGTAATATGTCGTAAATCCCACTATGTGATGATTTCAAATTTCCCCTGCTTAATACCGCCACAGTGCAACAGCGCTTCATGAAAAGCATCACGAAGCTGCAGGAGCAATTTCAAACATGAGAAAAATCAATGTGAGAATGGTTCTTCAGTTTAGGCAAACGCAAGCCTAGTCAAAACATAAAACAGGTTGTCAGATGTAACGATTATTGCTCTTCACATCTTTCCACATAGACATGTCACCTAGAAATTTACAAGGCGCTGAAAATATCATACGCTGTCCGTTCATGTAACACCTGTCAGAACAACCTTCGCCTGTCCACAGCTTGATCCTTTATCGATATAACGATCCGTTACCAAGGAGCTCCCTTACACTAACGTGGAAAATCAACAGCTTTTTTTCTCGTGTAAAAACAAGTGTTCCATGAGGTTATTAAACCTGCCACGCGTCGATGTAACTGAATTTGTACATTTATCGTCAATGGTATCGAAAATCTACTCGGTTTGTTGACAAGGCTTTATCTAATTGCGTGCAACATTGTTTCAATATAGAAAAAAAAACATCAACATTAGTGGCTTTAATTTACTTAAAAAGGCACGATTTACTTCATTAAAATAAATATGAAAGAAAGCGAGATTTCGCAAATTTAGTATTGATTGTGATACAGTTAAATATTTAGGATTCCCAAAATAAATAGCAGACATTTACTGTTTTCTACTGCGCATATTGCTTCACGTTTATTTTATGGAAATAATATGCAAGCTCGTACACATCATATTATATACATTTTAATGTGAAAGTGTGTATTTTATATTCAAAGTATACATGTACTCATTCTTGGTTTCTCATGGAAACTCACTGGTTTCTCATAAAATTGCATTTTTTTTATTAAATTACAACATACAGTATTTTGAAACGTAATTTATAATATATTGGATACGTATTTTTGTGATAAAAATACTACTTATAAATCGATTACCTACAAAATTAGACGTGAAAAAAATACTGTCTTGTTTCATTCGACTTACAGTATATCATTTTTTCCCCATTTAATTATTGAATGTCCCCAAAAAATTCCATTCTTATGTTAGATATTTTGCAGATTTTTCTGTATGGTTTTTAGATAACTTTCGAGGTGGAAAAACTTGCATAACGTCGTGTGCCGAGTGTAAATCCTCAAAAGATATTCATGACAACGTTTCCCTCCACGGATGACACGCTGCGTTTTGCCCTGGAGGACTCCTCGTTCCAGACTTTGCGTTTCCTCCGCAGCAGCGCTGCCATAGCATTTTCTCTCCAGAGGCGTCGCGACGGATGTGCCGATGGTTGCTGGGCTCAGCAAACGTAGAAAACGATCGATTATTGGGTCGTGCCAAAGCAGATCTGAGAGCTCCTCGCAGCCCAGCCATTTGTACTCCGCAAACCCTGAAGGGCTCATCGTTGCTCATCGGCGAGCGGATTTGAAGGTCGGCTTTCCACGTAGGCTCTCTTAAGCCCAGTGTTTGGAGCCAGGATTTGGCCCCGAATGATCAGCTGGCAACCATCAGAAATTGAGCTTCGACAACGATTGGATAGCTAACCGTATTTCCATCGTGCCTGCTTTTTTTTCCACTGGATTTCCTCGCCTTCGCAGCAGAACTGATGAAAACTGGATGTCCATAGTTGCATCTCTGCAGCGATGCTTCTGGGTGACGAACCCAGGGAAAATGCCCCGTCGCATTCCTCGAGTGGCTGGCTTTAAGGGGAAAATTCTTGGATTTTCGGCGTTTTTCCATGAATCATCGCTCGGGATTCTCGGGATTCGCGAGATTGCTGTTCGGGTCGAGGTCCCAAAGACCACCCTCCTGCGCAGCTGAGGAATTAGCATCGTCGCAAAAATTACAATGTTTTTTATAAGAAAATCGCGAGTTTTGATGCGGAATTCTAGGACATAATCATTTTCCAACGTCTTATCAGGCCCGATATTTTTGACATTGCCGTACGCAGGATATTCGAAAGGATTTTCTGGAGAGAATCATGGTGCGCTTACATTCTTCTGGTGTGTCATGGGAGGTTTTGACTACATTTCTGCTGTTGGGAGCGTTTACATCGGGTAAGTAGCCCATGCACCGGTTGTTGTCAATTTATGGAATTGCACTAAACGTGGGTGGGGAAAGTATGTGCTGACGTTCATCACGGATGATCATAAAATGTTGTCGAAGCGACCTTGATAACTCCGTATTAATCTCAGAATACTGTTTAAAATATGAGTTTCTCGAATTGCTCGACCATTACAGGATATCCGTAACAGCTTCATCAACGGGTATGTTGAACGTTATATAAAAAAACAACGTTTGAGAAATTTGGATGAAAAACAAATGGCCATTCGACAAAAAACATACAGTACTACGTCAATGTATAAAAAGGGCGTCCAAATGAGTAGCTTAAAATCCTTTGACTTTTCATTCTTGAACGTGTTACATGTACATGCATCTGAACGTGATCTCACTTATCGCCTTTTTAAGTGGGGTTTAAACTACAACTCGTTTAAACATCATCTTCATCGACATTGCATTCATTGCAATTTCATTTGATTTTTTAAATTGATAAATGTAATAAGTGTTTGTTCAACGTTCAAGGATTCAAGGAACATTGCAATTTCAATGAACATGACATTTAAAACGAGTTGAAGTTTAAACCAAACACAAAAAAGGCGATAAGTGATATCACATTCAGATACTGTCTGAGGAATCATCGAAAAATATTCTACGTGTTATACACATTTCTTCCAAAAGGATAAACAAATCGTGAAATTATTTGACAGGCTAATTCCCCAGACCTGGAAAACCTGGAAAAGTCAGGGAACTTGAAAATGTCTGGAAAAGTCAGGGAAGAATGGGTTATTTTGTTATTTTTAAAGCCAGGGAAATTGCAAAATTCTCCACGTTTTTGGAGTAAAAATTTGTAACATTTTCACGTTTTCTGAGCACAAATGTTCAAAATTCTCCACGTTTACCATGCAAGGACAGAATTGAAAACTTTTCCACGTTTCCCGAGGACAAATTGCAAAAATTTCCACGTTTTCCGAGTACACATTTTGTATTTAATATTTTTCATTTTTCAATGTTAATTTTCAAAAACCTGGAAAAGTCAGGGAAGTGGAAAATGAAATTTTTTGGGGAACCCTGTTTGCGTTACTCCCGGCTGACGTCATAATACGGACAGCCCTTAGGTATTCACTGCAACCACTTCACGAGCCTGCGCGAACATATGTTGACCCTCATAGGGCAAATAAAACGACGCATAAAATGCCCGAATTACATCATAATAGACACAACCCGCACTTCCGGTAGTTGCTTTAGGCAGATCTCGGATGAGCGCATGTCGGGGGTGCTGCGAGGGTATTTCCCTCAGTTCCCATCATCTCCGACCGATTTTACATTATTAAGACTTGGGTTTAATTGGGATGACACGGGTTAATTCGCATCCTCCTCCGACAGCCGTATTCGGTAAATAAGGCTACTGCCTAATAAGAGTGGCATTAATGGGTGCCGTTATTTAAGGGTCAACCGTTGACATAATGGGTGTGGATTTCGCGAAAATGGAGCAGATGTGCAAATGAGACTCGCAAATAGTGATTCATCCCACTCGCATTAGTGGAGTCTCTTGCTGCTACCCAAAGAGCTGAAAGCATGAGATAGTAGATGGAGTTGAACATTTTGGTCTTTTGGCTAGGATAACACTCCATCAAATGCTTTTGCAATTGCAGAGGGTACTCTTTAACTGATTAGATACGAAAAAAAAAAAAAAAAAACCACGAAGAAAAGGTTCTCAATAAATTGTTCCTTCACAATGTTTCTCCATAAAAAAATGCATCTCAAATTCAGGAAAGGCATGCAGACGAAATCTGGATGTTTTAAAACAAACCTTTAAACGTTATGTTTAAAAGATATTCGGACAATAATGCTTGTCGACAAAATGCTTGTACAACTGGAAACGTGATTTCTTTGTACGCTTTCAGTTGTGTAAAGCCCCGCACAGACTACGACAAACGGCAAACAAAAAACCACAAACGACAAACGGTTTGTCAATTGGTTTGTGAAAAAAAAAATGTTACGAGCAATTTCGGACAAACGAACAAACCAAAACAATGATCTGGAACAAACCGTTTGGCAGTCTTCCTAACGAGTGTCGTTAACATCAAAGGAACAAAAATGGTTTGTTTCAGAACTGAGTCACGTGGTTTGCTACTCTTGGAGATATCAGCAAAGATCCTAGATATCAGCATGAAAATTTTCTCAACAGAAAATGACCGCACGTGGAATAATGTTCCACGAGTATATGATTAAGCATATAATTGCCTGAAAATCGTCTGCTTAGCTGATGCGTCTGTTGAAAATGGTTTGCCATAGTGTGTACACTCAGTTTGTTGAAACTAATCTGGACAAACAGACTTTGGGCAGGCATTCTTGTCCTTTTTTAATGATTTTGCCTACAAGCATTATAGTCTGAGGTTCTATTAAAGATACAGTTTTGCAGTACAAAATTTAGTCCCAACAGAGTTCATATGATATACATCATTCAAGTATTACCTTTTATAAAGTCCCACATCATGCGAAGAATGTCCAAGTAATGCCATTTTAACATGAAATAGTGCAGATTTTATATACAAGTAACGATATATTTTATCAGTTACGTTCGGTAAATACTTATTTCGACGCGATGAAACTGAGACAAGAAAGTAACAAGTTGCTATGGCGTCACAGATAGGTCGCATGATACGACATTGGAAAACATGTTGAGATACAGTAGGTGTTTTTGTTTTTGTATGTAATGACATTGATCGCACGTGTCTCGGCCTTGCATCTAATGGAAAATAGCAAAAACATTATTGTTGTCTTGTTTTTACTGAATTAATAGAGCGGTTATTTATAACATCCGATATAAGAATACAGCGACTATAATAAGGAGATTGTCATAGCAACCTACTATATATTTAATAAAGGCTATTACTTGGTCAATGCATAAACTGACTGACATTTGACTTTCTACATTTTTTTTTTATAATTTCATTGATTTCTCAACCCGTTTCCGCACGCTAATTTATAACATCACAGGGCATAAACACAACGCGTGACAAATCTTTAGAGTAAATACAGTACATGTGGCGCACGAACAATGTGCGAGGATTACCCACCTGCTTGTACAAGGGCAATTACTAGCAACGTACGTTGATATCACCTTGGAAATTAATCGAAAAGTTTGTCGAAGCGTGCTGTGACACAGGCCCACTGATTCCGATCTGAAATTTGTTGGTAGAAATCGACGGGTTTCGTCGGGTTTAATTCGGCGAGGAATTTCCGAGTATTTCCTGGACGAATGCATTACGACATAAAAGGCAATGGTGGAAGGATTTAAGGCTATTCATGCGCAAAGCTGCATTTCTAGCAGAGCCTGGTAATTAGCCCTAATTGGGGAGTAGAGTTTCTGCCGCAGATTTGGTAGCTCCGATCAGTTGATGAGCCAACGTAGACAAGATCGAGATAACTTTTAGCGACATCCTTAAAAAGCATTAAAGGATTAACCGCTGAGAGTAATTAGCATTTCTACTGACATTCTCGCAATGGAATTCCAAGGATCGTATGGCATACGATTAAAGCGAATTAAGCCGTTGAAAATGATCGCGTGCGAACAGACATCACGTGACATTTGTTATTGCGACTTGTTACAACGTTTTCTCGGTAACACAATTCCAACAAAATGCACTCGAACGCACGGTGTGTAAAGGGTGACAAACACGAGAATGTTTTATCAAATTGCGAGATCAATTTTTGATTTTTAGTCACTGAGTTGCGTGAATCAAAAGGGATGGCGCACCAGGTATTTGCTACAATAATTGCATTTACGGTAGTTGAACATAGAAACGCAATATGGCTAATAAACTAATAAAACTACATACGCGTGATCAAAAACATAATCGTATTGGAATATGCTAAACAACCCCATTTGTGCTCTTGTAATTACTGCAGATCACTTGGGAAGTATGGATTACGCGTTATATCGTGCCTATATTTTAACAAAATCAATAAAAATTCCATTGTCTGTTGGTAATTACATTAACCCGCATTAACGATTTACGCTCATTATTTGATGCTTAATTGAACCTCCTAAGATGGTTGCCATTTGTCAATTTGATTTGCATTTCTTTGTCGTATTCTTTGTCGATTACCGTTTGTCGTAGTCTGTATGGGGGCTTAAGAAGGTTGTCAATTTTCAATTTTTTTGCATTTTTTTTTATTTTTCTCACGCACTGCATGATGGTTATTGGTCGGAATAGAGTTTCCATTAGATCGTCTCATCAAATTTTGTCTAAATTTGTATAAGGTAGAGGTAGCTCAAGTAACATGTTTCACAATGATCAATTTTCCAAGATGTTTATGGCACGACGTACAGCATGTACTCAGAACTCCCTTCCATGTAAACGGCCATTTTCATCCCAAAACAACCTTTTCATGATGCGTTTTTCGATTAAGACACATTTCGTACACAATTGGCGAGTGCCTTAGCGAGGAACTCACCAAAGACGCATAGGCGATTGAAACCCAGTTATGATTCAAGATGATTCAACGGGGATTCACCAAGATTGCGAAAGGATCATCCAAACAAGATCACCTAGACTCTCGAGGGAGTCACCAGAAGTTATGTTAGGGAAGAAATGTTGCCATATAAAATAAATTTCTAGACGTTTTCGTAAACAGCCAGTGGCATCGTGCATTGCGCGGAGGAATGCTTTCTACGAGGTTGTAGAAATTTTGTTTTTCTATATAGAAACCTAAAATTGAATTCTGGGTGATGAGTAAATACAATATCCGATATGATATGAATATTTTAAAATGAATTTTTGCCACAAAGCTATTCCAACCTTACATAAAAATGAGTTCAAAGCACACGTGCTATACATGTTTCAAATGAATATTTCACATTGCAAAAATATGCAAAACAATGTCTCATGGGGGAACATTATTAAATAATAAATGTTATGAGGGAAAATATATCTTATGAAAAAAAATATGCCTTAAGGGGATATATTGTTAAACAACGTGTTTTATGAAGATTTATTGTTAAAAAAAATATGCCTAATGCGGAGAAATGTGAAATATTGCAACAGGGTATAAGACAAAATTGCACGGATACATGTTAACTATTTCCCAGCATGTCTAACATGTAGAGAACACTTTATCAACTATTTTCACGGATTTCTTTAATAAATAACAAATTTAAAACATGTACAGTAAAACCCGGAAAAGTGACCACCTGTTTATGTTGACCACTTTTTAGTGTATTGTTTTTTCTAGTGTACATTTTCTGCATAAAAATTCTCTGTATAGT
>JAQGAO010007221.1:0-11503 GCA_034697705.1 Ommatoiulus sabulosus
GATTGGATGAAGTATTTGAGGATGTTATAGTCGTTGGGTGGTTTATCCAACCAATGCTTAAAAATTTCTTGAGGGAGTGAAAGGGTGGTGTTATAACTGCATTTCTTCCAGTATTTAAAGGTTAGATGGGTTAAAGTGGCATTTATCGGGGTAATGTTTAGTTCGTTATTGATTATGTAGTGGGGTGTAGAGTAGTCGAGGTTAAGTATCCTACGGTAGAATTGTTCTTGGATATTGTTGAAAATATTTGGTCTTGACCATCCCCAAAACACTGCATTGTATGTTAAAATAGGTAGCAGTAGACTATTGAAAAGTTTGGTGTGGGTTTTAATGTGGTTTAATTTCTTGTTTATAAGTAATCTGAGGACTGTATGCAATTGGCTTTTGAGTTTGTTTTTTAGTAATGCAATGTGCTTAGTAAACATGCCGTTGCATTGAAGTGTGATGCCGAGATATGACCAGTGTCTTACTATTTCTATATTAGTGTTTTCCCAGGTAAATACGTTTTTGGGAGATGTTCTTGTTCCTCTTGCAAAAATGAGGATCTTTGATTTATTGAGGTTAAGTGTTAGCTTATTCAAGGTGAGGTATTTGGCGAGTGATGAAATTAGTGCACGTAGGTTTCTTCTTTTATCTGATATTAATATAATGTCATCGGCATACATGAGGTTTGAGATCTTTGTGCCGATAATTGTACAACCTAGGTGTTTGGGTAGATATCCCGGTAGGTCGCTCAGAAATAGTATAAATAAAAGGGGGCTAAGAGGGTCCCCTTGTAGCACTCCGGATGTTAAACGGGTTGGATGGGTTGGGCCGTCAGAGGCCCGGGTTTCAATTGTTAGTTGTGCGTAGAATGTTGAGATATTGTGGAGAAGCAGGGGAGGGAATCCGAGAGCCTTTAATTTTAACCAGAGGAGTTGGTGGTTCACAGAGTCGAATGCTTTTGATAGGTCTGCTAGGAAGGTGTATGTGGCTTTGTGCGGTTGCATATTGTTTGTTTTTATTATGGAGTTAAGAGTGAGGATATGGTCGTGAGTCCCTTTACCTTTTTGGAAGGCTGCCTGTTCAGTTGGTATTATTGAGTTGTTAGAAGCCCACTTTGTTACTCTGTTAGCTAGGATGGACATGTATAATTTTGCCATTGTGGATACGAGGGAGATAGGACGGTAGTTATTGGGGTCATTTGGGTCACCTTTTTTGATTATTGGGCATATTAGGACCTGTTTCCAGGAGTCGGGAAAGTCATGAGAATGAAGTATATAGTTAAACATTGGTAGGAGAGAGGTTGCAAGGTATGTTGGGGCGTTTAGAAGCATCTCAGGTAGTATCAGGTCTTTGCCTGGAGCTTTTCCTGATTTGAGACAGGATTGTGCTTGTGTTAGTTCTTGTAGGGTAATAGGTTGCTCCCAGTTCGATGTGGTTAGTGTGATGTCTGTTAGGGTAGTTAGTTCTATTTTTTTTATGTATGATTTTAGTTTTATATATGGTAGTTTTTGTGGTGGGGAATATAAGTTATTGAAGTGCCTCTCCCACATCTCACTTGGGATGGGGTGGTTGGTTGTAGTGTATTTGCGTTTGTATTTACCGATGAGCGACCAGAATTCAGAAGAATTCTTTGAGCAAGTTATTTTTTTGTGCCAATCAATTATGAAGTTAGCTTTTGAAGTTTTGTAAAGTGTTCCTTGCTCATTTTTGGCATTTAGAAGATGTGATAATGAGTGGGTGTTAGGGTTCATTAGGAAAAGTTGTGTAGCTGTTGATACTTTTATTTTGGCCTGTTGGCAGGTACTGTTGAACCATGGGGCTTTGTTGTGTCTGGTTGTTTGTGGGCATATAGTGCGTAGGAGTCCAAGCTCTGTGGCGGTTGCTATTAGTAGGTCTTGGAGTTTTGGGTATTGGGAAGTAGGGGTTAGTTTGCTGATCTCTTGATTGTTAAGTTTTTCTTGCAAGATGTTATGGAATTTGGGGGCTAAGTGATCTTTCCAGATTATTTTTGGGTACGATATGCGAGGTTGGAGGTTTGGTGATTGAACTTCTTTTATAGCTGATATGGTTAGATCAAATCTGATTTGAAGTAACACTCGCAGAAGAACTACGATGTCTAACCAAATTTATCATCTATTGTATTCGAATTGTATTCATGAGTCTGGCGAAATCTTGAGCTGCGCCTGTTGCAGATTTATTAAATGTACATGTATTATTTGGTGTGTTGTTTAGTAAACTGCGTGGGACTTAAAATATATGGCTTTACAAATCTTCATGAAATCGAAATTAATAGCAGTAAACCAACAATACATGTACAGTACAAAGGCATAACATAAAATAATAAAAGCACAAGCTTCAATAAAGCCATAAATTACAT
Source organism: Ommatoiulus sabulosus (assembly GCA_034697705.1). Lineage (NCBI taxonomy): Eukaryota > Metazoa > Arthropoda > Diplopoda > Julida > Julidae > Ommatoiulus > Ommatoiulus sabulosus. Next base: position 2,363 of record JAQGAO010007221.1, read on the forward strand.
AACGGTGTGCCATACCGAGAAATACTGCGGCGAAGATTATTTCGCCCAAATTGAAATGTTAGTTCATCGAATTTTGAGGTACTAAAAGTACGTTAATTTTACTGCAGCGCTGTTGTGAACTGAACTCGTGAAATAGCAATTTCGGCCTTATGGTCCCCCAAAAGATTCCGGTTCCCCCCTTACATCTGCGAAGTTATAAAAATGACATAAAATGCTGGAATACCATTTAACCAAAAAATCAATACAGTAAGTCCTAATAATAAAAAAAAACAATAGCAGTATTAAGTTCACAAAGGGTTATTTTTAGGACGGAAGTACTTTCTGAAGATTGAGACTTGGGAACCAGAAGAGCTCCAGTGCTCCACATCCCAGTGAATGAGTTGAAAATGATAAGTCCGTCAATGAAACCCACGTTTGAAAATAATTTACTGCAGATCTCAGCAGTTTGCGAGGAACGTGTAAAAGTATTACGTTGGAAATGGGATAAGGGAGAGATTTGGCATCGCAGATTTTCAGTTTTCATATTCTTTATTTTCAACCATCAAAATCTAAACTCACCCTTTCACTAGTCGTCAGTCCGTCACGTAGCCAGACAGACAGTCTATTGGAAATGCGCCTATATATGCAAATCTGATAAAAATTTCAGATAAAAAAGGCAAATGTTGGCATAGATGATCATAGGGATGGATATTTGGCACTGATCATGTGACTCGTTGCACAAAATGGAGAAAATGATTGGTCTTTGATTGGTCCACATATTCTTAAAGTTGCTTAGGAATGGGTTCCCCCAAACCTGGAGAAGTCAGGACACTTTAAATTTTCTGGAATAGTCAGGGAACTTGAAATGTTTTGGAAATGTCAGTGAACTTTAAAATGTTTGGAATAGTTTGGAAAAAATGATTTACTTTTTAAAAAGTTAAGGAAATTTAACGCTTTAAGGTTGTCAAAATCTCAAATTAATGTTTCCACGTGGTTAACTCAGGGCCCATTTGCAAATTTTTTAACATTTTCCGAATACTAGGTTGAACAATTTTCCACAGTTTTAGAGGACAAATTTGCAAAATGTTCAACAGTTTCCAAGTACAAATTTGCAAAAAAATGTAACAGTTATTGAGGATAAATTTGCAAAATTTTCAAACTTTTCTTTATATAAATTTCCAACATTTTCCAGCACACATTTTTAAAATTTCGACTGTTTTTGAGTTCAGATTTGTAAAATTTCCATCAGTTTCTGAGAAGAAAGTTGAAAAATTCTGAACCTTTGGGGAGTACAAATTTTCTGCATTTCCGAATATATATTTGTATTAAAATTTTTCTTTGTTAAGGTTAATTTTTAAAAATTTTCGAAATTGTTATTGGTATATTTTGCAAAATATTGAATATTATCTTATGCCGATTAAAGGTAAATTTGGTAGAATTATAAATCACATTGGCATGTCAATTATGAAATCTCATTGGTCAGGGAAATTTGTTTGAAAACCGGGAAAAATCAGGGAAGTGGAAAATTAAATAACTTTATTTTCTCACATCATTTACCTAATTAGTATACGTAATGTGTGCAATATTGTGATATTGCAGTATTGTCGGATAGTTAACTTGTATAGACGAATTTCAAATTTATTTCCAAACTCGTAATTTAATGAAATCTATGGAACTGGCTTAGTCTACCCGAAATAGTTTAAATACGTACTGTACATAGCCGGAATTTAAGATTACAATTTAAAACTAAAAGTACACAGGAGGCTTACTTGAAATTATAACTTCAGAGTCAATTTAAATGCTCCATAAAATGAAGAATAATCTTTCATTATGAACGATATTCAACAGGAGTTGGAAAGCAGTACAAATGTTAGACATTTCTACCATTCATTTTAATAAAAGCCTATGATCAAGCTTAGCTAGTAGTAAACAATTTTTTTATGGAAAAAGGATTTATAAATCTGCCGCATAACCTGAGGCGATTAATAGCTGGGTTTTAGAATAAACCATATTGAGCTCTGGGCCGACATTTTCAATAAATAAATGTAGTAAAAAAATTAATACTTTGCTATTTAAGCCTTTAAGCCGTTTTCATTATCTTCTTATTAATATTTCCTGAATAATTCCAACTCCTATACTGTACCTCCAGGGAGTAAGTTTTTTTCCATTGTATTAATAGACGCCTATACAGTATAGTTACTATAGGATCAAAACCCTATTCTAATCAACTTTCAGCGTATGTTTGCTGTCGTTCAGAAATAAATAAATGACTTAATAAACTTAGATTACCGACGTGTAGTAGAAATCAAACGGAAATTTGATAGCATAATTTTGGGAGAAAAACCTGAAAAACCTTGAAAATTCAGGGAACTTGAAAATGTATAAGTCAGGACTTATTTTGAAAAGTCAAGGAAATTCAACGTATTAATGTTGTCACAATCCAAAATTAATGCTTCTACGTGGTTAGCTCAGGGCCCATTTGCGAACTATTAAACGTAATTTTCCCAGGGCAACTTGAAACATTTTCAACAGTTTCCGAGGACAAATTTACAAAAATTTTGCAAATTAGTGCACTGAAATCGTTGAATTTTTAAAATTTTTTGTAATACAAATTTTCAAGATTTCCAAGCACAAATTTCAACAATTTTCAATTGTTTTGCATTACAGATTGGTACAAATTTAAACAGATTCCGAAGACAAATTTCAAAATTCTCACCGTTTGTAGAGTACAAATGCATGTTAAACCCTGGAGAGAATACCCGAGTATGATAATCGGTTTTAACACAAATTTGCAAATTTTCCAACCCTTTTCAAGCGCAATTTTGTAAAACTTCAACCTTTTTCTAACACAAATTTTAACATTTTTAAAACTTTTCATGCTAAGTTTGTACAATTTTCCAACTTTTTCCTGTTAATTTTTTTTAAGTTTTTCAAAATTGCAATTAGTAAATTTTGCAAAATATTGAATTTTGTCCTGTGTAGAATTTGCAAAATCGTGGATAACATTGTCATATGTCAATTTTGACTTTAGCATTGGTCAGGAAAATTTTATTACAAAAATGGAAAAGTCAGGAAAAAGTCAGGAAAGTTAAATCAGAAATTTCTATGCTAATTTATCGCACATTGTAGGCCTACGTTTTTTATTATAAGAACATTTTATCGTTATCCCCAGATTACCGAAAAACGTTTACCTCTAAAACATCTGTTTATTATTACCCTGCAGTGATCTTGATTTGTTGTTTAATGATATGAAAAAAATAAGATAAAAACATTATTAAATAGAATAAAGGATTACAGTGGGTAGAATTATACGATTTACTTACGCAAGCATTAGATATGTATGACATTTTAGTGCAAAACAGCATGTTCCTGAAATACATTTTTACAGCTTCCAGCTGATACGGCATTTATAAACTCGAGGATATGGGTTGTTGTTTGTATCTTTCTGAAAGGTCATTAAACGCCAGTTTATCCTAGAATGGGAAAGATTACCTTTAACTATAACACCGCACGCAATTACTTAAGGAAAGTATTAGCAAATGTACATCTTTTAAAAATTAACTGTCATAAGAATGTCTTTGCATAATACTAATTTAAAGGTGCGTTTCAAATTTATGATTTAACACACCCCAACATATCAAATTCAAAACATTTTGAGTAATTGTTGCCCTTATAATTATGATAAAAACGTTTATAAATATGTCCTCGTATATAGTTGGCTTATAACGGTTTATGTATATCAAAGGTACATACATATAGATAATATAATAATATCTTTAAGCAAATTATATACGGAAACAATGTAAACTTTGATTCAGCATCACACGTAAGCAAACACGGTTTTCTGTCAAGCTAAAATTGGTTAATTGTTTTTTTAAATGTACCGTGAAGCTTTTTGGTGGACGAAACCATCCTGATTGGCCTGCTTTGGATTATACCATATTAAATGCACTAATTAAGGCCATATTAATTCAAAAGTGTATTACACATGCAGTCAGGAGTTATATACAACCTGCTTGTGACGACATACAAGAAATAATGGAAAAAAATAGCCGCTTAGAAGAATCAGAAATATGAAGAAATTAGAATAAAACTTTCGTTTTTGTTTATCATCTTTGTAGAAATTGAATTTTTCTTTCTTGGAATATAGATTAATTGTTTTCATCTTCACCTTGATCATTCATTTTTATGTGGATATTTCTTAGGATATAAAATGTAAAAATATCCAGACTTCCTCAAATAGTCTAATAGTATGCTCAAAACTCCAGATACAATATTTGCTTTAGCATCGCTTAAAGTACTATAATGTAAATTTTAAGCATACGCAGTTCATCTTATAGGATGTTCGATGAGCAGATAATCCATGTTGAGAAAATCAATGCAGAAGACATCATTTCTTCATCTTTCGCGTACAATAAAAAGCTAGTTTGCAGCGATATTTTGAAGCTAGGATTTCCATGAAATTGCTTCACGACCTGGAAGGAATCAAAAATAAATATATGGTGTAACGAATAATGTTAGCTTATACACATGAATCCGATTAGCAAGATTTTTTTTATTTTTCGTTTCATGGATACCAATGAATTACGTCATAAAATTGAAATGTTGCAGAAGCTGGCTAGAAAGTTTCCTGTACTAGACAGTGTGAAAATGAGGCTGAAAATAGACTAACTAATATTAGTTAATATTACAACACATGAAACTTCATTGGATGTGTTTCTTGAACTGATTCCATATTGGGTTGTTCAATCAGTCTTGTACTCTTCTATCTGGGCTTTGTTATCAATGTCATGGTCTTTAGCAGTTTTTTATTAATTCCATACAGCCAACATTATACCAGCAATGGTAGACCTTGAAAATTTGTGCAAATTAGGGAGGTCTAAGCTTAATTATGACATGCTAAATGAAAAACCAAACCTTGAAAATGTGAGAAATGTCATTAAAAAGTGCAGTATGGTAGCTAATTTAAATACAAATGCAGATTTATATGAAATCTTATCTATATGAAACCATCACAGGCAAGTTTTCCACAATCGTCTGAAGACTATCATGGACTAATGTGTGTACCCTTAATGATGGAAATTTCCAAAACAAATGATATTAATGTAACTTGACTATTTCAAAATAATTCAAAATACCACAGGTGGAAGAGACACTTCTTTATGTCGTGGTTTAAATTCCAATAATTTCTGCATTTACATAATGTATGTATATTTAAAAAAATTGACATATATGTTGCCAAATTTATGAATTCTAGAAAAATAGCGTGTGAGACGTTGCTAAAGTAAAGAAAATTGTTTACATTCAATTGATTCTACTTTAATTTTCTAAATTTCCTTAATTATTGTTAAATATATTACCGTCTTTAATTTGGTATTAAGTATATTCTTGATATGCAATCGAATTGAATTTTCGTTTTATTTTGACTTTACCAGCCCCGATCAGATAACATGTACAGTAGGCTTATGTTATTTACAACATTTTCTAAAGGCTACTTAATGAATCTTTCAAGTATCCATCAAGGGTTTTAAAAACCAGTCTTTCGTTGTCTCACGATTGGCTACACAGCTGTGACATTGTTGCAATTGGCCAACGTGGCTCTTCTGTCTTGCACCGAGGTCTTGGAGAGCCTGGAGGCGCAAGTGCTGTTGGACCTAAAAGTGCTTGTTTTGTAGGTGAAGGTATAGTCGTAGTGGAGCGGACCGCAACACTTATTTCCTGTGAGCAGGAGCTGGAATCCGGTTCTGAACTTCTTGTTGAAGAAGGCGTACAGAATGGGGTTGATGCAGCTGTTGGAGGCACCCAGCCACTGGGCCACGGGGATGGCTACGCTGACCACTTCGTTGTTCAGTCGCACCCCCCACATGGGCTCGCTGCACTTGACCACCGAAAAGGTGGCGTAAAGAGGCAGCCAGGAGAGGGCGAACATGACCACGACGGTCATCAGCATCTTTACAACCTTGATTTTCGACTTCTGGATCATCTCGTCCACACTGTGGTCTCGCGTTTCGCCCGGCAGCTTTCTGGTCCACACCTTGATCCAGATGAGGCCGTAGCACACGCAGATGAGCGCCAGGGGGAGCAGGTAACACAGGGTGAGGTTGGCCAGCAGGAAGTAGAGAGCGTCGCTGTACTCGTTCGGCCAAATCTCCTGGCACATTTGCAGATCGGGGTTGGTGGGGTCGTCTTCCGGGTACATGGGAGACAGCTTGAAGTAGATGGCCCAGGGAAGGGCGATGAGGAAGGAGAACAGCCAGATGACCAAGATGATGACGCGACACACCCTTGTCGTGATCTGCCAACGCATGGGGTAGCAAATGGCCAAGAACCTGTGGGGAGAAAAAGAGACATTAGCCAAAGTTGTGCAAATGTTTCAATAGGAAATGTTCCTTGTGCACAGTTCGTCATCGTGCATATATCACGTGACATTTAATTCATTCCATTGTCGAAAATCACCCGGAGGCAGTGCCGAGCCACGTTCTTTTATTTGTTGATTCGATGAAAAGATCACGTGATATAAGCTCCATACGTAATTCTGCATAAGATTCATTAGTGAGGTTAATATTTTCTGGAAAATGATGACACAAATTTAATGTACAGGCTTTGTAATTCCAATGCCAAATTCTACAAAACCCGAACATTTTGTAAGTCGATATGACGCCAGAAGTGGACAATTCCACACCTGCTCATCAATGCTATATGGACCCAAATAGTTGGAAACAAAACAAACTTTTGCTGTACCAAACTATGGTACAGCAAAAATACTCTCAAATGAGACAATAAAATGAAAGCCACTAGTGATAAAGTGGTACAGATTGAGCATCCTTGATTTGAAAATCCGAAATGTTTCCAAAATCCGAACGTTTTTGAGCACCTGCTGTTAAGTACCAATATGTGATTGCAGATTAAGTGCAATAAACATATTGGTGATAGTAAGCAGATAAATTCAGAGTGAGAATCGAATTGGTTACCATCCACAAGATATCCCATTAAACATCTGAAAATATTTCAAGATCTTTAAAAAGTAGACATCCGAAACACTGGTCCCTAGCATTTCGGATAAGGGATAGTAAACCATTATCAACAATACTGTCGTGAGCACAATTTTCTCCTTATTTTCCTAAAATACAGTGTCCAGTATATATATATATATATTCACGACCTGGTCTTTTCTATTTTCGCATTCTACCTATTAAAATTGGGTTCTAACTTGCCACTTCATAAAATTCATTATTTCTCCAATTTCAACTTTGATCTCAGACTAATGTGCGATCCGCATAATCCTGCACTACCTTTTAAAAGCAAGTCACGGAAGAGACCTCTTCCTTTAATGGAGACGCCATTAAGCTTATATTACTTATTTAAAAATGTAAGAGTTCTTGATTACGAAGGGGATGTGCTTGCTCCCTTTACAATCTGAATTTACCCTTTCTTGCCCATAATGAATCCACTTTAAGCCACTCATATCCCATCTCCTATTCTGGCACATGTAATCTTAATTAAATATCTTCCTCCCGCTTAACCATATTTCAGATTCGGAACCAAAAATGGACGCTGACTTAGAAATTCTTAATGAGGCATTCTAATGCAAAATTATCCACGAACATACTTGTAAATTCTAACTGAAAAACTTTCGGTAGGCCTATACACTAAGAAATAATGGTAAAATTAGTTTTTTTTATCACCCAAGGCTATTTACTTGCCTATTTTGAGGGGTCTAAAATTATTTTAAGATTTACAAACACCTAATGGTATTTTGAAACTCATAAATAGGTGTTTTGAACAAAAAAAACCCGTTTAAAAGCACCTCTTAGGTTCCAAGAAAAAAGGGAAAAAATTAAGTTTATGTATATGCATGTGATCTGTGTGCATGTATGTGTTAATTTACATGTACACTCGTAAATTCACACCAAGGAAATTCACCCTGAAACTTGGTTTTTGAAGCTGGAAACTCAGTTAAAGTAACTGGAAACTCGCTATTTTTTGGGGGGGAAAAGCACCTCTTATGGTTTTCTGGAACACCTTAATGATACGGAATTCCATAAAAACCTATCTCAGAGGTTTTCCATAAAACCAAAAAGGTGGAGTATTTGTGAAAAGTAAAGTACCTTTATTTCATACAGTGTAAGGTTTTAGAAACTTGTACATGTAACTATACCAAATGCGTAAGCAGCTTCCTATAATTTTTTTTTGTCTATGACTGTTCTTTGACTGGATGGAAAAGCAAGTTTGTATGCCATTAAAACTATAATTTCGGTAATTTAATTGCTCGTCTTATCTCCGCATGCTAAAGATTGGGAGAAACAACGACTATATATACGTACTGCATAACTACAATTGACTAGTCTTATATTCGCATCATTTCCGTTAGCTACTTAAGTTTCTACACATACCGTATGGATTTCATCGAGGCCCTGCTGCGCTAATAACAATTAATATGCTAGTGTGCCGCAATTTATTTTTCTCCTAATGTGATAATACCGCTATTTAATTAATTCTTTCACGCAAAGGAGTACTTTCAAATTCCGTCTGCGTAGCGTTTCAGCAAAGTTTGATTAATGCACTCATTATATTGTCTGCTCCGTTCTTAATGGAATCGCCAGCTCCTTGATTTATGGAATGCCCTCGCTGATGCCGCAATGGGACAGGCTTTGGATAAACATTTGGAGAAATTATCCTAGCGTTGGGGTTTCGTCGCCTCGCCAACCCGTGGCGTAATGAAGAGTGACAAGTGCGGCATGGTGGAGTGACAAAGTTGCCTAATAATGTTCGTTGGAGAATTGGTGACAAATTGCTGGAAACGCAGTTCATTGCGTGATTACACCATCTTGTCACGCAGTTTTGACATTAATCACAACGAATTCGGTTCCAGAGATTGCTCATTCATCCCGCATGCTTTGTGATGTTTTTTGGTTGTTTGCTGATGTTGTCTTTGTGGAATTATCCGTGTATTTGAAAAGTGCAACTTCTGGAAAGGACAAGGATGGCCATTTCAAGGCAATGGATTTTGACATCACAGTCAAACCTCATTCAAGGGGACGTCAAAATTCGTTCGCTTAAACCATACAGTAGAACCCCTCTAATTCGTCACCTTTGGGACTGGGGGTATGGTCGGAACGCAAAAAAGGTCGGATTATCAGAAAAAAGTAAAATAAACAATCT
>JAQGAO010007222.1:0-11501 GCA_034697705.1 Ommatoiulus sabulosus
TTAAAATCACATACATGTAAACAGGTGAATGAGTCAGGGACGAAACAAGGACAAATTTAATATCACTAAAACAACAGGCCTATATCATTAATAATAGGTCTCATCATTTAAAAATTTGAAACTTTGCCAGATCGTGTGTCACGACGCTGTGATATACAGGTATGTGTCTCAGTGTCTGAAGATTGAACTTGCTAGCTTGGGATGTGCCAAAATAGAATTACGACATTATGCAATGATAACATGTTAAAAAGTTCACAAAACATTATTTATAATTCTGAAACTTGTAAAGTGAAAGAACTCAATTTTGGCTTTGGTGTATTGAAAAGATATGATGTACGTACATGTATACAAAAACAGTTACAAAAAGCATATACCCTTTTTGTCAAAGCTTTCGATGATGTATTCTATAGTGTTTAAATAGTGAATAGATATATTTTTTCAACTAACGAAAAGAACAAATCATATCTTTTCCTTACAACCAGTATACGTTGCGTGCGTTTTATAAATTTCAACAAAACTTGATCTGCCCACAATGCTGCGTTAGGCATATTTCTAGAGCACAGACATAAAAATGTTCGGTCAAGCTATGTATAAATTAATGAGATGGTGTCCAACTCCGAGCATTGTCAAATCATGAGTCATTGCAATAGTAGCGGTAATTTACAGGTATACCGCCATTATGTAACAAATCAAAAAGCAATTTAAAGACGTGCTGACTTTGCTAATGATGAGTGTGACTTTAATTGACTTCCACGCCGCATTTTCAAGAAGCAAATTTTATGCCTTCGCTATAATGATGTGATAATTTGGCAAGATTTGTCAACAGTTAATTGCTTGTAGAGCATCACTTTTCGATGATTCAAACAGGCTTGCGTCGAACATATCCAGTTTGGTTGCTCAACATAACAGATTTCATCCCCAGACTATACACTAACTTGAAAATGGTAGATCATGTCATTACTGTTGCAATCTCCATTTAATTTAAGCACCATCAATTAATAACGCCCGTGTAAAAAATCAATTCATAAGGTGTACCAAAGGGTGCCACCCGCCCATGCGTCCTCCAAATGTTTTTGTCATTTGAAATGCTCATAAATAATGTGACTCATAATACAGTAGGTGTTACCTCTGCTTACAGTTATGTTTCGCCCAATTTCGGCACATTTGCAAGCTGGTCCAACGGACAGGAGATACGAATTTGAGCAATTATTCACGTAAAAAAAAATATTCCCATGCAATCTATATACCTTCGTAGAATCCTTGAAACACAGGGACTTGGATGGGAAAGGGGTATAGGTTCTCGTCATTGTGTGTTGCATTATTCACTTGAGTAACTCAACCGTATCGATCCAAAAGGGGTTATCGTGCAGGCTCTCTATTATCATTGCAAGCAGGTGCAAATATGGCTTATAGGCAAGGTTCACGGATATGCTGAAGCACTGATGTATGTCAATTTCCCTTGTGTATCAGCACCTTCCAAGCAAGGTATATCGAGTACACAAGATGTGAAATTCTATTGCAGTAGGCTTTGTCGAGCTACTAGATGTTTATGGAAGGTTTCATCTCCTTTGTTTGGTCGATGGTTGGTGAAAATAACAATTCTTCGTTAACTTTCACCCTTTTATCAACTCTGGCATTAATAAAATATCTACTTTGAGGAGCATAGATGCATGTAAATTGTAGATCTTTGATGTGATTTATGTTAAAATGTTTTTTTTTATATGTTTCGGGTATAAACTGGCATTTCATCCAGGCTGATTAGATTTAATCAGTTTTCACTCATCGTGTCGTTATTTTAAGGACACAGATTGTCTTTTATGAACACGGTAAAACGTTTTCATTTCACACAAAAAAACAAGGCCATCGTAACATCAAACTGTGTAAGTGATACTGCGTAATTTTAAAAGTTACTATCAAGACGCAGTTTTATAAGATGCTATCTGATGAGTAATCTTGTAGTACTTCAATGCGATATAAAGCCCACCATGCAACGAAGAACTGCGTTTTCATAGAATATTTGCATAAGATTTTTATTTTTTATTTTTTAATATGCATTTTTATCTTGATATGTATAGGGACCGACCCTGTCTGGCATCTGCTTTCAGAAAGTTTCATCGTATATATCGGTTCTTGTGACGCAAATTATTACCTTATTATCTGGAATTTAGCACAGGAATGTTAATTTCAGAAGTCTAAGCACTTGTTATCTCTATATATTATTTATTTTAATTAAAAGAAACGCGTTGCTTGCGAATTTAATTAGTACAAGACTGGTTGACTATACCGTGCATTCTGCACCATTAGGTGTGAAACAGTATGAAACATGGCGGCTTGTTGATTCTTTTATATAAACTATTCAAATGAGTTCCACCTCTTGCTATGCAATGATAAATAATAGAAAACGCATGTTCATGCAACCGAATTAGAGAGTATTCTTGCGAAAAGCAAAATAAACTTGATTTCTTTGTTCAGTTACTTGTTTTTCAAATAAATTTTAAATTAAGTTTTCAAAACATGGTTAACTCTGATGAAAGGCAAGTATCGATCGTTTGAGAAATACTGCGAAGGCCATTATGCCTATAGTTATCGCATTTATACTAATACAGGCGTAATTGAATTCAGTAAATTTAATGGAGAAAAAGCTGGAAGCAACTGGTTTTCAATGACTATATTAAAAATTATGATGACTGGAATTGTGGTGGCATGAGATGAAGTTATTACGAATTTCGAAAATGATGATCCTATATAATGATTCATTCTAAGTAATTTGTTTTTAGGCATGAGTCAGTCGGTTTTAGGTTTTGCAATCTATAGCATTACACTTGTATATGGGTTATTTGCTTAGCTGAAACACCAAATGTATTTAATTGGTTTTGGCATAAGGATGTCAATTGTACTGAGATTGGCACATTGGGCAACTAATGGAATTGCGACAGTTGGAAAAGTTTACCAAATACACTCAAGTATCAAGCTCTATTAGGCTCGACGAATGAATGTTCCCTGAACTTACAGTACGATGTTGAAAGATAAAAAGTGAAAAAAATAAGCTAATATACAATCCCGATTAAGAATTATATACCTCCTGGTAAACCATAGGCGATATACAAGAATATTCGTGTTCTTAAGAATGACTTGAAATTTGAAAAACTTTAAATGTAAATGAATTGCAGTCAATATCTGATAGTTGAGGTGCATATATGTTTGGGAAGCTATTGATAAAAGACTTAATCATCATGAAATCCTTTCTCATGAAGCAAACACTTTCGATTGGCGGGGTTTTGTTAAGTTGAATTACTGTAGATGATGAATACCAGTTTTTATTTAAGTATAACTATACACATTGAGTTACATTTGTTGTACAGATTGTATGCTCTTTTTTGTAATTTAGGAAATTAGTCAATGGTATAGGCTAATGGTTACCTTTGACCACCTGCATCCTCAATTTGGAATATACAGTATGTATCTGTACCAAGTGTATTATGATTTACATGTGTATTCATCTTGGTTTTTGGAACTCATTTGTAAACTCATTAATTGCCATTCAGCTATAGACCGTTCCCTCTGATATTGTATAATATGAACGTATGTGGCACATAATTGCCTGTCCTTTGTGTTATATACCAGGTGGCTTGTTTTCTTCGGGTACTCAGTTGATCCGTAAGTGGCGCTCTGAGACCACGTGGTAGCAGCCAGCAAATGACGTATTTTAATGCATTTGTTGCGGTTAACATGGTCTGATGGCGCCATTTTTACGAAAATGTTGCCTTGTACAGGTTTACCAAGGTACATTACTGTTTTTTTCCGAATGACTTTAGTTTGATAAATTTCTTGCACGGAAATTAAATTTCTGTTAATGATAAAAACATTGACATTATTTAATTATAAATCTGTGCATTCACTCTTCATTTCATCTTTTGTTTGCCTAAGGATAGAACTGCATTGACATGCAGTATGCGGGGCATTTTCTCTTCACAAACAGTTTAGAAATTCAGTGAAATTCTCTGGTTAGCCTACCACAGTAAATATTTTATTGATGTTTGGCCGACATATTTACTCAGCGTAATGACACCTTACTACCAGATTACGTTGCTGAAAAATTCATGACCACGAATTAATTCGTGTCCGTTAACCTGTTCATCATCGCACCAGCTAAGGGTGCATATGAGCTTTTTTTACAAATGTCTACAGCAGTGAATGACCTGCTGTGGATAAACCATTCCAGGTTAATATATCACAATGGCATGAGTTGGAGAATCATAGAAGGCAAACTCCAACTAGATAATAATCTATATTTTCATTGTCTGCATCGTTAAAAGCTTAATGCACAGTCCAAAAATAACTCGTGTTGCTATTTGAGGGGATTTTTTGAAATAATTGCATGGCTGACTGCGATGCAATAGATAAATAAAAAATGAGTTAACGCTTATACAGTATGCAAAGTTTACATTTTCATTGTGGTTTATTTTGACCATAGTTCATGTCAAAAGAAATCGGTATTTTCCGTTAAAAATAGTTTTGGAAGGTATTTTCAATTTAGTTGAAACGTATTCATGAGGGGGATACGGTACTTTTCTATAGTTATTTCCGTCTTTTTTGAAAACAGCTCTTCAGGTGAAAACCGATGTTTACATCAAAGTTATTTTTACTTTGAAACTTTATATCAAAAGTGTACACACATCTACTGCACATCTATCAAGCAGTCATTATATGGATTCGAGGGTCTGATTAGAAAACATTTGCAAAAACTATGGAAATTTCTGTTGCCCTCAATAGATGTTTGAACACCCTATAAAAAATTACTTTTCTTTTAATACGTAATTGCCTATCAGTCAAGGTTTTGCCATCTGGCGCCATTATAATTGCAAAAAAAACATTGAGCAATAAAGTAAATGTATAAAATAGGTGATTGCAAGGAAACAATTAAAATCAATATTTCATTATTATTGAACTTTCGCTTGAATCCATATGTTATAACTACATGTATATCCATCCTATTTACAGTTTCATATGCTTTCGCTTAAAACATCGAAATCCTGCAGTCTGCATCAGAATTTCCTCGATGCCTTTATAGAATTTCTGTCGGTTTTCTGAATTCAGGTGTAAAATATCATCTCATAATGGGAGGTTTTTTACCTTGTAAGGCATGATTTTTGTCCTTCGACGGTACAGCGATAAATAACGTACATATGTTAGCAGCATTATGAATAGCATATGTCAAATTACAAATGGAAAAATTGTTGCAAAGCTGTTAACAGTTTGCCATATTTTACAAAAGAAATACAAAAGGCATGTCATATATGAATCATTTTAAGATAAATCAAAGCAAACAATTCCATTTTAATATTGATTCTAGCGCGTATTGCGTGCGAGATACAATCCCACTGAACAGACTAGCCAGTTAATAAAATGTGAACAAAGTTGGAAAAAATTGATTCACCAATAGTTTCTCCATCACCTTACCAATAAGTTAATGCAAATGTGGTGATGACGATTAAAGATGGAAACGCGACATCATGCAGTGAACAAATCTCTACTGATGCGTATAGATTTGAAAAAAAAAAACGTTTTTTAAACCATGAAAACTTACTTGCAGAGTGGGTTCGTTGTTGATGACCCATCCCACGACGATATCGGAGCCTTGCATTCTTCCATCAGGAGAAAATCCGACGCCGATATACCCCTTGGTTTCGGCTTGCACTTCAAAAATGATGTCTTGAATCGACGGTGTCCAGAACAGGTGAACTTTACCCTCGTGGTCTAATATGGCGTGGTGGGTCCAGCGCATGGTATCTTCTAATTGCGCGGAACTAAATGTTAGCCTTAGCCATATGGCCAAAATCGCCAAAAAATACTTCATTTCGACAAGTGGTTTTGCAGTGGAACAAAGCCCTCAAAAGTTGTGGCGTTGTAGAAATTTAAAAAAAAAATCTGGTTATTCCTCTGTTTGTAGGATGGTCACACACCGAAGCCGATTGTAACTTCTGCTGTGAGCTGTTCGAGCGACTAACACCAAATGTGCCACGCTTTTCAATTGGCAAAACCGGTATTGGAAACCTCCAGAGCGCAAATGTGCGAACAGACTCAACGGTTCGCTGATGACGTCAGGCTGTAGCAAGCTCCCTTTGTCTGAGGTGCGAAATGCTTCTATCAGGCCTAGCCGTTAAAAATGCCTGATTTGAATGCTTTTTCGGCAAAGGAGCCAGCATGTGCCATACACCTGTGAGGTAGTTGTTTCCTTCCCCTTTACCCATCCACCAATTACAAGCTCTTCGCAAGAAAATGATGAGCTGGCATTGGGCAACCCTCACCTTCTCCTCCAAACTCTTCAGCAGCTCACCCACAGGTGTTTACGATGGGAAAAAGTGGACAATTCGAAAAGAAACAGCTTTGAAAGACAATCGAAATGAGAAACAATGGTTGGCCCAAAATTCATAATGTGTTGTTGTTAATTGCGGGATGCAAAGGCATCAAATAATCCGGAAATACGATTGAATTGATGGAAAAAAGGTCAATAAAAATTGGGAAATTGCCCATATTTTTTATATTGAAAAATGCCAGGAAAGATGTATCAAGTAAGCGCTTTACATTTTCGGAGGTACCATATGTTTCTGGCAACAAATACAAATAACCAGCATATACTATAAACAAATAGAGAAAATGTATTCGGGAAAGGAAACCGCAGATTTCATATAATTTCTGATTTTCACTGTGGTTTGTTATATGCATTTTATATTTCGGTAAAATGAACCAAATTTGATCAGTTGTATTCAAATGCGAGTCAGTATATCAAATGTTACACTTGGTATGTTATTGAGCTTTTATGCATTGTAGATGCTCTGTTGTTGTAAGTGGTTCATAAGAAGTCATTTCTGTATCACTTTGAAAAAAATTCGGAAAGGACTTCTGATTTTAAAACATGACAAAAACGTGAAATTTTCTTAATAGAATCAGCTCATCTTATGCAGCACGCCACAAATGCCTATAAATTTGCCAGCAAATTAGTTAACTTTTATTTGTCAAAAGAAACATTTCTGCAAGAGAAAATGTAAATATTTGGAAATGTTTATTTTTTATCAGAAGTCATTTCCGATTAACTTTCAAAAGGGATGCAGAAATGGCTTCTTATACTTGTATACCACTGCTGCGTATATGTAAATACATGTATTTCATGCACAAATGAGCCTCATGCAAAATTACGTAAAAGTCGGAATCACGTGACTTTTTCATCGAATCCTCGACTAAATGAACGTATCTGTGGGCAAGTTTCACCAATGGAATGAATTCATTTGATACCGATATAGGCAACGAAATCTGTATGAGATCCATTTCAAATACATTGGGGAGTCATATTCAAACATTGCACGGTGAATATTCTGAAACTTTTCAAATATACAAAACGAGAGATATAATTAAATACTGTTGATTCAATTTCAAATTCGAAATCAATTTCTTGCATAAATGTATACGTATGATTTCGCAAGTATTTTCTTTAAAAATTATATTTAAAAGCCGAGGGTAAACGTGGGTGCTAATAATTGATAATATCATGAAAATCCTTATTTAGAAAAATATCCATGCGATCTCACATCAAGATGTTTATATTTTATTTTAGAAATCCTCACACCTTCCCAGAAATGAGGCAGTTATACCAACCTTGATTCGTGTAATCGTCGATATGCTATTTCAAATTTTTTGGATTTATCAACGGTTAATGACAAATATTTTATTACCAGATATTTGAGATGATGAAGTAAATCATGATATATGCCACAAAAAAAACCAAACAATTCAAAAATTCTACGCAATAACCAACTTTAATTTATATATCGCATCTATCTTTCATCCCAGCATATTTCTCACGATGAGTGTCTTTTAGGGACTAAATAATATTGTTTAGCTGTTCATAACTATTCATTTAACTCCGCGTTGTTGATGCATTATAGTGCGCACTTCTTAAAGTCACAAACCATAATATTTGTGGGATAAAACCTTCGTATACACTAAATCAGATGTGTGACGATGTCAGGGGTGTATTGCAAATTAGATATCGAATCGAAAGAAATGGAATGGCTCGAAATAAGCGAACAACAATCTTGTGGTAAGTCGGGTCATGGCTATTGCTTTTTACCAAATTTGTCGATTGCACCCCGCCTGGTTCAGAACTTTTCAATGTCCCTTAAAAATTGAATCTTCCGAAGAGCTCGTCATCGGCGAGCCTCGTTGTGAAAGCATCGCAAAAAACAACAATGGAAATGTTCGCCTCCGGCCATGAACAGGTACCAGGCTCAAGCTTGCTCCTAAGGAATATCCGGCCAGGTACCACCCCCAGAAAGCCAACAAAGAACTTATAAGGAGAGGATGAATGGAAACGTTTGCATGAGTGGACCCTTCCAAAATTCGTGCGTCCCGTTTCAACCGTATACCTGTTGTGCACGTGGGCTGCTTTACTCACTATTCAAACTGTTTACAGGTTTATTCTCAATGTAGGTTAGGAAAACTATGTCCTCGATACCTCAGCCATGGTGATCGCTTTTTATATTTGATTTCCGAATGACTGCATGTATACCTTGTATCTGAACACTTGTTGAAATATTCGTCAGTGGGTGACATTTGCGTCAATGATAGTCTATAGTTGCTTTGTTTGCACAACTGGTGAAATGTGGGTACAGTAATATGTACATGTACTATTCTATATATCAGGTTCGGCAGGTGGTTCTGTTTTTAAAAAGTTTTCCAGACGTTTTGAGATGACGTCAGGCTTACGTGCAATCAACGAGTGATGAGAAAATCACTGGATGCACATGAATCACCTGATTTTTTTTTTTCAGAAAAGTCTCAGGGGGATTCCGGATTCAGAGATGGAGAAATAAGGCATTTTAAATAGTTTACATGTAAAAACTGAAGAAAATACGAACAAGAAATTCTATATTTTTCTACAGTTTCGATAGTTTTAATTCTGGAAGACCATATATAAGTTGGAATGACCAGTTATTTTTGCTGTTTAACATTATTGCGTGTTTCTCACATAGAAAAGCGATCGTAAAAGCGGGTTATTTAGACTACGACCTGGTACTAAAATAAGAATGCAAAGTATACGTTATACGTTGCATTTTAATGTACACTTGGCAAGAAAAGTATGTGAACACTATAATATTTCTCGTTCACATGTAAATGAAATGCAGTACATTTGAAAACGCACATGTATTATATTTAGTGCATTGCATGTATTGTGAAACAACAAAACAAAACATTTGCAAAAAAATAGGAAAACATTTAAAAAAAATAAAAATTAGTATTTCACTGCAAAAACGTAATTGAACACCCTCCTATACTGGTTGTTAGTTTGTTAAAGATTTGTTCTGAAAAATACAAAAAGATGTTTATAAATGTTTGGCAAACACATTGCGTCAGCATCAGGGAAGGTTGGCTGGTTGGAACACAACCATTAAACTATCATATACTTATTCCAAATTTCCGTCTCCTCTGTATTTCATGTGTATTTAATGTGTTTGCCAAACATTTATAAAGATCTTTTTGGATTTTTCAGAGCAAATCTAACAGCCTGTCGTTTTTTTCCTATAGCAATTAGTTTACATGGATTGCAATTGTTCTGAGTTTGTTTATGACTTTTATACTCTTTCTTTGTTTTTTGAGATTTTATATAGAGCCATACATGTACATTATATCTTCAATTCATTTGCCATCTCTCGATATTAAATTTACACTAAAATTCATTTGAATAACTATTTTCTCATTGCAAACCAGAACTCTTTTAGTTTAGGCCATTATGAACTAAATTTTCTGCAGAACTTGCCAATGTGATGATAAACTACAGTAGTTAGTCGTTATACTCAGAAGTTAAATCATCATAATTTGTTAGGTAAAAAATAACCAAATGACAAGAAATCAGCAAATTCTACCAATATAGGAGAGTGTTTCCATACTTTTTTTGCCATGGCATTTTCGTTTTTATTAATTCAAAATTAATTTATTTATTTTTAAAAACTTCTGGTTAATTGTTGTTACATAATCCATGTACTGTAAGTGTTATTACTATACATGTACTTTGAAAGATCTCCATTTATTTTTCCCGAAAAAATCAATTTTCATACTGTTAACATACTTTTTTTTGCCAAGTGTATATATCAAATATATTTTTAATATTTTACAACTGGGTCAACTAACACTTTTCCAATATGACATCTGTGCAGTGCACTTTTTACCACCATGCACGTTGTTTTAATACATTGAAAATATATTTACAAAAAGTTACATGTATTTCTATGGAAAAAAAATTGACTATACATAGCGCGTACGTACCCGTCTACTGCATGTACATCTTATGCGAGGACGGTAGAAACAATAGCCTCTTTAACAATGCACATTAAATCTTTGGAAATTTTTTGACAAATATGTTGTTTGTTGTTGACAACATTTCAAATTAATACGCCCGTACAAGCATTGTTATTACATGGTTATTATTGTCCATTACATTCGGGGAATGTTCCTTTTTTAAACCTTCGGCTCTTTTGTATTTTCTTGCATCATTTTAATTGCATAGTTGGTAACAGGCATTTTGATATAATTTCAAGGAAAACCGTTTTATATCTCCGAAATGTACGTCAAATCTTTCTAATTAGTTTTTCAAAAAGTGGGAGCTATTAAGTGTGGTTTTTCTAAGTAACTGCTACTGTAATTTCTTTGTGGTTATTGATCCCAATGGTTTTGTACAGTGTATGTGCAATGGCGTGCTCTTTCTCCCTGTCTTTTTTCAACAGGATGCACGGTCAAAAGCGCAGAAATGTTATACTGTATTATCAACCACAATCGATGAAAAGATTTATTTAGCATGCGTGATAAAATGTGCATAGACCTGTCAATTTAATACAACAATAACTTGTACATTGTTAATGGAGTTTGCATAATTTTGCAAAACCATTATGCAGTACACAGTACATGTGCAGGGTACAGTATACTAGTATAGCATTTGATAGTCATTACCATTGAAGCATACACAGTTTAAATCCTTAGAGAATGCAATGACACATTAACAATCGCATTTTAATGAAGCACTAGGTACATGTACTAGTATACAGTAATTTCATCAGTTCATAGTGGTAACAATTGCTGTACACGTATTAGTACATGTTACTACATGTACTACTAGTATATACTGTACGTGTCTTGGAAGTGCTGATTTTGTGCAGAACAGGAACATTATTCCTGGTGAACTGAAATAAATTCCTGAATTTAATGTACAGTACATTAAATACACAAGTGTACATGTACACTTGTGAAAACTTTACTGTAACTGACAATTTGTTATTTTTATTTACAGTATGCAGTACATGTACATTGTATATACGATATTGTTAGCTACAGTATACTGTACAGTATTTCGCCGACATGAAAAATATACTGTATTAGGGTAAGAGCACGTTGGCACGTATTCATGTGATTTGTTTACTTATTTTGAACCAGTGTCGCGTAGTGGTATTGCA